>CM038215.1:266322630-266486710 GCA_021442155.1 Cymbidium sinense
TCTAAACTATGCAATAGTTTAGTGATAGTTCTATATTTCCAAAAATAAATAATTCATAATATATAGTCACTTTATTTTATTAAACATAATAATTTGTCATTTAATGAATTTTCAGTAAGATAAGGTAAGTAAAGTTTTTATTTTCATTAATTGTTGAATTTATATTCAATTAATTTTGTTCTTTTAAAAAAACAGCCAATTTAAAAGGAACCACCTTTGGAAATAAATTTAAACTTTATTCAATAAACTAGCAACATCACAGCAGCGTGTTCCGTCATGGCTGCTAGTAACCCTGCAGCCACGGGCAACCTGCAAAAAAATATCCAAGGCATATCATCCTCCGCTCTTCCGCCAGCTACTACAGCAGCTACGCCTATTTCTCTCTCCCAAGCGACTTTCCCACCGCCATCAACACCGCCAGCCTCAACGCCGTCATCGCCGATTCCCTCACCACCGCCCCTCACTTCCCCCATATCACCATCCTCGACTTCATCTCCGACAATAACGTCTACCAGACCTACAAATCCTTCCCGACCGACTTCTTTCACGTCTGCAATCTTATCACTCGCATCCACTTCCCCGTTTCCTTTCCCTACCGTTACCCCTATGTCAACGCCGCCATTGCTATTCGCGAACGCATCCACTTCAAGGTTCTCGTCATCTGCATTGACCACTCGTCTACTTCATCTACTCTAAAAGCAGAAATTGGTTGCGCATCGGGAGCTCCTCCTCTACTTTACCTCTGATCAACTCCTTCTAAACAGAAGAAAGCCGGTTCACGCCGGCGACGACGTTGTGTACCTAGATCTGACTGACCGTTTCCTCATCCGCTTCAACTCCATGAAACAACAGCTTGCTCCCATACCGAAGTTGGTTTCATCATGGGATAGAGACTCAATCAAGCTCAACGAAACATGGTACGACGGCTGCGAGGGATGGTTCACTGTGCAAAGTTTAATCCTATTAAAGTGCGAGTTGAGGCATATGTTGCATTTTGCATCTTCAAGGGACAGAAGGAGGATAAAATATTCGTCAGTCCGTAGCTCGTCTACTCCAATCCGCATGACGCATATCCCAATTTTTTCCCGTTTAGCGATTAGCGAGATAAGATAGCGGACGGTGATAACATAGCGTAAAGACATTTTCTCCCGCCCGCCCGTCGTTCAAAAGCGGAAGAAACGAAACATTACGTTCGACATTCCTCGTCACAAAACAATTTAGGGCTTTCTTTGACGAAGGATTTTTCTCGCCTTAGCTCCGCTCTCCATCATCCGCCTTTGATTGATATGTGAAATCAAAATTGAGATATTGTAGGTGACTACATGAGGTATTTATACATTGCATTCGAACTTGAATGAATTTAGGGTTTACTTCTTCTCACCGTCAGTGAAATATTATTTTTTATATGTTATTTTGTATTGTACTCTCTGTACTCTCTAGAAATAACATTTAGCTTTTTCCAATTTCCTTAGCCTGTTTCTTGATATTATGTTCATTATATTCAAATGTAAACAATTTGATGATTTGGATGGTTTTAGTGGTATTTTGCATGTACTCTCGTACCTCTTTGGAGGATCTGATCATTTTGACCTTTTCCCAATTTATTTTGCCTTTTATTGAGATTATGTATGCATCTCAAAAGAAGCATTTGATGGCGATTTAGATGATTTCGGTGGTATATATTGCATATCTGTACCTCTTTGGAGTGGATCATTTTGACCTTTTTTCCAGTTTATTTTGCTTACTTCTTTATGATTATATTTAGGGCATTCCAAATGAAGCATTTTAACTTTGGATGGTTTAGTATTTTCATCGATCGTGCCTCTTTGGAGGATACAGATCATTTTTGACCTTTTTTTCCCAGTTTATTTTGCTTATTACTTATGATTATGTTTAAGATATCTCAATGGAAGCATTGATGTCAGTTTGAATGGTTTATGGGTGGTATTTTGCATCCTTTTCTGGAGTGATCATTTTAACCTTTTTTTCCCAGTTTATTTTGTCAACTTCTTATGATTATGTTTAGGGCATTCAAATGGAAGCATTTTGAGGTAGTTTGAATGGTTTCTGAGGGCTATAGTGCATCTGTACTCTGTGTACCTCTTTAGAGGGTACAGATCATTTTTGATCTTTTTTTTTCAGTTTATTTTGTCGATCTCTTTTGATTATGTTTAGGGCATTCCAAAGGAAGCATTTTATGGCAGTTTGGATGATTTCTGGGGGGTTTAGTGCATCTGTACTCTGTGTACCTCTTTGGAGAATGATCATTTTTCTTTTTCCGGTTTATTTTGTCAACTTCTTATGATTATGTTTAGGGCATTCCAATGAAAACATTTTGAGGCAGTTTGGATAGTTTCTGGGGGGTTTAGTGCATCTGTACTTTGTGTACACCTTTGGAGAATTGATCATTTTCGACTTTTTTTCCAGTTTATTTTTGAACTTATGATTATGTTTAGGGCATTCCAATGGAAGTATTTTGATTTGGATGATTTGGGGTTTAGTGCATCTACTCGTGTACCTCTTTAGAGTACAGATCATTTTCGACCTTTTTTTCCAATTTATTTTGCCAACTTCTTATGATTATGTTTAAGGCATTACAATGGAAGCATTTTGAGGCAGTTTGGATGGTTTCTGGGGGGTTTAGTGCATCTGTACTATGTGTACCTCTTTGGAGGGTACAGATCATTTTCGACCTTTTTTCCAGTTTATTTTGCCAACTTCTTGTGATTATGTTTAGGACATTCCAATGGAACCATTTTGAGGCAGTTTGGATGATTTCTGGGTGATATTTTTCATCTGTACTTTGTGTACCTCTTTGGAGGGTACATATCATTTTTGATCTTTTTTTCCCAATTTATTTTACCAACTTCTTATGATTATGTTTAGGGCATTGCAAAGGAAGCATTTGATGGCAATTTGGATTAGAAGATTTAGTGCATGTCTACTGTACCTCTTTGGAGGTGATCGATTTGACCTTTTTTTTTATTTTGCTTACTTCTTATGATTATGTTTAAGACATCTCAATGGAAGCATTTGGAGATTGTTTGGAGGTTTCTTTGGGTGATATCATGTACTCTATACCTCTTTGGAAGATCAGATCATTTTCAATTTATTTTGTCAACTTCTTATGATTATGTAGGCATCTCAATGGATGCATTTGATAGCAGTTTGGATGGTTTTAGGTATTGCATCGTACTGTTTCTCTTTGAGTCATTTTTACCTTTTTATTTTTATTTTATTATTATGTTTAGGGCATTAAAAGCATAGTAGTTTGATTTGGGTTTGTGCATCATTACTGTACCTCTTTGGAGAATTCATGACCTTTTTCCAGTTTATTTTGCTTATTACTTATGATTATGTTTAAGACATCCAAAGCATTTTATGGCAGTTTGGATGGTTTCTGGATGGTATTTTGCATCTGTACTCTGTGTACCTCTTTGGAGGGTACAGATCAATTTTTGACCTTTTTTTCCAGTTTATTTTGCTTACTTCTTATGATTATGTTTAGGGCATTACAAAGGAAGCATTGATGGCAGTTTGAATGGTTTGGAGGTTATTTGCATTGTACTGTATACCTCTTTGGAAGTAGATCATTTTGACCTTTTTTTACTTTATTGATTATGTTTGCATCTCAATGGAAGCATTGATGGCGGTTTGAATAGTTTAGGGTGGTGTATGTACTGTGTACCTCTTTGGAGGTCTGAGATCATTTTTTTTTTTTCTCAATTTATTTTATAACTTCTAATGATTATGTTTAGGCATTAATGGAAGCATTTGAGATTATTTTGGATATTTCAACAGATTTTTTCATCAACTTCGTGTGCCTCTTTGGAGATGATCATTTTGATATCTTGACTTTTCTTTTTGAAGTTTATCATGTATGGGAAAAGGATAACTTCAAGGTGCAGGCCTACCACTGTAAGAAATGTGTTCGATAATATTACAGCACGCTTTACTGATGAAGCCACTGACATTTTGAAGAGGCTTCATCTCCATCAATTCATTAGACTCCACGAAATTAAGCAAGACTCGATTGCCATTACATCGATCTGTCTTTGGGGACATAGAAAAGCAAGCTTTCTTCTTTGGGTGCGTACATTCCTTTCACCCGATGAAGTTGCATTGATGATAGGGATGCCAAACAGAGGGAGAAGGTTGTATGGCGAAATCTCATTGTCATTGATTCATGACTACAAGAATCACTTGGAGAATTCATGGCTCGTTACTGCCGATTTGTGCGATTGTATATCGTTTTCTTAAATCTATTTTTTGTATATCACAATTATAGGGTAGCATCGAATTGCTTACGATGATATAGATAGATTTCTTTGAATACAACCGGCATGCCATTTGGGACTTTCTAGTTTCCCAATTTGATGTTATTGCATCAAAGATTTAGACAGGAAGGCGGGTTACATGAGTGGTTTTGTCACTCTTCTGATGGTATACTTTATATCTCCATTACTGTGTAATTTAATGTCTTGAAGTTTACTGTTCAAAATATTCATTGTAGATATGGTAGTGACACATAAGCATCATAAGCGTCATCGAACCTGAAAGCCGCATTATCTTTGCGATGGGAAAAATAGAGTTTCCAAAAATGCTTTCACTTGGTTTGGGAGGGCATGTGACATATAATAATATCTCTTAGTTCATATAAGAATGTATTTATGTTGTATGTCTTCAAAATTTTATCCGTTTACCACAGTATGCCTTTCATTCGAGGGCTTATTGGAAGGAGAACTGGCTCCTTGGTCGGTGTCCTGCCCAATCTACACATGTGGAGCGATAGTAGTCCCATTTTAAGTCCAATTAGTGCAGCGACTCTCCTTATGTCTCTCCTCGATATTCTCCCGTCCCTGTTTCTAGCGCCCTCTGCTACCCCAGACTTTGCGGTGGAGATGATACTTGCAGGTTTCAAGGATCTGAAAGAGACAGTATCATCTTTTCATGCAACAATAACGGAGAGGATGGATGGGTTTGATTTGCGGGTTGCTGCTATCGAGGAAGTTCTTGCCCGTGGGGTCCACCACAAATGTGGGGAGGTTTCGTGGGGTCACCAGGAAACTCTTTAGGAAGCTACCACAGGAGCTTCCCCTGTGGAGGGTACCCCTGGGGAGGCTACCACGTGTGAAGCCCCTGAGGAGGGTACCGTAGAGGAAGCTCTTGTGGAGGCCACCACAGGAGCTTCCATTGTGGAGTTGGATACTTCAAATGGGGAAGCCCATGTGGAGTTGACCGTAGGAGAAGTTCTTGTGGAGGCCCATGGCGATGCTCAAAACACATGTCAGCGGCATTGAGCATGGTGTTAAAGCTCGGAAAATAAGAAAGAGGAAAGTTGTTACTTCCCCCTTCACACACACTTACAGGAAGTCTCGAGAATAAGTGATGTTGTATCCACTCAAGATGAAAGACAGGTATTAAGTTACTTTCTTTTGAGATAATAGAAATATATTTCACTAAATTTTTTTATAGGTTTTAGATGAGCCAAAAGGTCGATGACCCACGCTATCGTTGTGGTGGAGGAGCATCGGTGGTATGAATCATCTCGATGGTCGATCTTTTATTCATAGTGAATCTAGCTCTTCATTCTAACTTTCGTCATCTGGTAATTTATTTGCGAGCATCGAGGCACTTCATGTTGTTGAGTTCTCATCCAGAGCTGTTTTGCCTAAGCCGATGGTCGATCTTATTGACACGTCATGCTCCGGTTCGAGGAGAAGTAAGTCAATCCTCAATCAGTTCCTTCATACATAAAATAACATATTCGTTTAATTGAGATCACTTTGAAATATTTATCACTTGCAGGGGTGATACAGTATTCACGGCCGGGAATATCATTATTGCACGAGGCAGATCGATGAGTTGCTGACAGATGAATATCTCTCAGATGCACATTGATGCCTTCGCTTCTTCGGTAGTACTCTCAGTATGTCCCTATTTGTACATTTCATGCTTGCATTAGGTATGTTACCCCACAGGAATGTTAGGTATTACGATTCATTTCTTGTTTGTTTAGATAAAAGCTATAATGTATAATCGTTCTCTTCTTTTCCTGCAAAGTTATGCCAGGTACGGCCTAAAGACGGAAAGCAAAATGTTCATCCCGATGTCACTGCCGGTGTGTCGAGTTAATCTTCTTTACGGTTATAGATAATGACACTAGACACTCCGGTTGGCATATTAAGTCGAGGGCACGGTATTTTACGACTCATTACTCAAACCAACCCATAAGAGCATTCTTCACGAGATTGTAAGAAGCTTTTTCAAATTACTTAACTATTTTTTTCCTGGTCCAACTTATTGAGATTTTGTCCTATTTCAGATCAAATTACTTGTTGAAGATCTTTGGGCGCTTTTCTGGCGATCCGAAATGGTCAATCGACATAGTGAGGATACCGTCAAGAAAATAGTGTCATTGCGGAATGTTTGTCTGCAAATACATGGAAGCGGAATCAAACCTCCAATGGATTGGGTAGACCAAGTTGGAAAATGAATATATTTAGAGTAGTTACTTACGCTACATTTTGTTTGGGACTTAAAAATCCAAAGTGAGAACAATATTATTTAGTTTGATATAGGATTTTGTTTAATGCATCTGTTAGGAGGCTTTGAAGACTTAGCTATTTTTTGTTGAAGTGCATGAACCTGGGATGATATTTTACTCTACTTTTTTTAACTTCTCTTCTCTCATTTCATATAGTTTGATTTCACTGATATTTTACTCTGGGTTGATATTTGGGGGCTATATTCTTCAATGAAATCTGTATTTAAAATCATTTTTTATGGTATGATCATTTTGTTATGAGCAGAATGCATAAAGTTAATGCAGCTGTTTGCATAAAATAAATGTTACCCAGCAGAATGCATAAAATTAATGCACAAAATTAAATTAGTGATTACTGGCCATTAGGGATTATCTGTTTTAAAAAAGTTTTATTTATGAAATTAGTGTATGGTGTAAGTAAATTTTGATTGTAAAATCATGATATTCTTACGCTTTAATTTTAACCGATATGTATTGAAATAAAGCTTGAAAAAATTAGCTCATAGGTAAATCATCTTGTAAAATTTTGATTGTAAATTTTGATTGTTATTATTTTTTTTTTATTATGAAAAC
The DNA here is from genome assembly GCA_021442155.1 of Cymbidium sinense. Classification (NCBI taxonomy): domain Eukaryota; kingdom Viridiplantae; phylum Streptophyta; class Magnoliopsida; order Asparagales; family Orchidaceae; genus Cymbidium; species Cymbidium sinense. The sequence continues at coordinate 266,329,751 of CM038215.1, forward strand.
AAAGCGGTTGAAAAATTAGCTGGTATTCTTAGTTTGCTCATGGTCGAGTGAAATGAAGTTGAATAATTTGAACCTTATCGACTTGTCTATTTATTTAGATGAAACAAAAACAAAATAACGAAGTTGAATTTTAAATCTTATATAGCGTAATGGAACTTGTCCAGTAACGAATAATTTTAACATTTAATTATATAATAATTATTTTCAATTCAATTTTCTAAAAATAATAGATTAAGAGGCTTTTAAATTTGTACACACAGATTAAAGGTAAAAATGATCTGCCTCAAAAGGTACACAAAGTGATGAAAATACCACCGAAACTATCCAAAGCATCAATGCTTCCATTGAGATGTCTTAAACATAATCATCGAAGTAAGCAAAATAAAGCAAAAAAAAAGTCAAAAATAATTTGTACCCTCCAAAGAGATACACAAAGTACAGATGTACTAAACCAGTTCTTAACCATCCAAAGCGCCATCAAATGCTTCCTTTGGAATGTCTTAAACATAATTATAAAAATAGGCAAAATAAACGCAAAAGGTCGAATCGATCTACTCAAAGAGGTACCGAGTCTGATGCAAAATACCACCCAAAAAATCTCCAAACTACCATCAAATGCTTCCATTGAGATGTCTTAAACATAATCATAAGAACTAAGCAAAATAAACTGCAAAAAAAAGTTCAAAAATAATTTGTACCCTCCAAAGAGGTAAGAAAGATGCACTAAACCGGTTCTTAACCATCCAAAGCGTTATCAAATGCTTCCTTTGGAATCTTAAACATAATCATAAGAAATAGGCAAAATAAACCGCAAAGGTCAATCGATCAGCCTCCAAAGAGATACATGCAGGATCAAAATACCACCCAGAAATCATCCAAACTGCCATCAATGCTTCCATTGAGATGTCTTAAACATAATCATAAGTAATAAGCAAAATAAACTGGGAAAAAAAAGGTCAAAAATGATCTGTACCATCCAAAGAGGTACAAGAGTACATATGCACTAAACCCCCCAGAAACCACCCAAACTGCCTACAAATGATTCCTTTGCAATGCCCTAAACATAATCATAAGAAGTTAGCAAAATAAACTGCAAAAAAAGGTAAAAAATGATATGTACCCTCCAAAGAGGTACACAGAGTACAGATGGAAAATACCACCGAAACCATCAAAGCGCCATCAATGCTTCCATTGAGATGTCTTTAATCATAAAAGTAAAATAAATAAAAAAAAAAGGTTAAAATGATCACTCCAAAGAGGAGTCTGATGCAAAATACCACCCAAAAACCTCCAAACAATCTCCAAATGCTTCCATTGAGATGTCTTAAACATAATCATAAAGTAGGCAAAATAAACGCAAAAAAGGTCAAAATCGATCTTCTCCAAAGAGGTACAATTGATGCAAAATACCACCAAAAACCTCCAAGCGCCATCAAATACTTCCATTGAGATGTCTTAAACATACTCATAAGAACTAAGCAAAATAAACTACAAAAAAATCAAAATAATGCCACCCGTAAATCATCCAAACAAATTTCTAATTAGAATATAATGAACATTATTTCTAGAATGCAAAATAAACGAATAAAAGGCAATAAATCTGTATTTATTGCACATATTATTTATAGTCTAATGATTACAATGTCCTCGGTAGGGATTACTTCCTATTGCTTAAGAGCTAAAAGCATTAGAAGATTATGCAAAAGAACACAAAACTGGATAATGTCATGCATCAAAATGTTTTCCTGAAATAATATCCATCATCAGCTTAGTGTACCCTTCAGATGACTGATTGAATGTGGAACTCGAGTTAAATTCCTGCATGTAGAACATTATATTAGTTGATGATTTCTTACAGCAACGATGTGTGATATTCGCGTGCCTCGAAAAATACTCATAACGAGAAAGATGCGTAACTTGTGACAAACACGTTCTATCGGTACTTTGGTTTCTACGCAACAAAAAAAAAGGTAGAAGGGTTTGAAGATTAACGATATTTAAAATACCAAAAATAATACGTAAATAGAAAATTACTCTTGGCTTTCTTGGATCTCTCCCAATATCCCTTAAGCCTTGAGTTAGAAACACCCTTTGGACATTGCTTAACCGGATCTTTTAAGATGTCTTTTCCTTATCTGTTGTGGTTGACTTCTTCTTCTTGCTTTGTTCGGTGGAAGAATTCACTTATTATAAATTATCATCATATAATTTTTTAGGGATCCAAAATATAGTCCTCACTCTCTTATTGCCTTGTCTCACGCTTATTTGATATGCACATCGACTTATGTGGTTCAAAAATAATGCGAGCATTTCCATCGCTTGCCACATCTCTTAATTTTTGTATGCACTATCAATGTAAATATCCCTCTTTGCTCTTGACCATGCATGAGAAGATACTTGTCCAGAATGCACATCTTCCGACTAAGAACTTCGATACAATGGGAACAAAGTAATCCCATCATTTCAAATTTTTTCTGTTACTTAGAGTAGTCTGTCGAAATGCGTCAAGTTTTGGATGCATTTTATTCTCTAAGTTTCTCACCAAATACTCCATGTATGTCATCTTGTTATTGATAGGCCTCCAACTCCATGCAAAAATTCCTCTTCAAACATAATGTAAACCTTTCTTGTATAAAACATAGCAGCTTGTTTTAGAATTGGAATCTTAACAAGAGAACAATCGATGGCTACTTGAAGTCTTCGTCATGTTCATTCCATGTATCCATAACCTTTTCCAACCCAAGAAACAATCAGCAAACTTGTTGGTTTTGATATTCCGTGACATACATTGTTCGTGGACTCACTACGTTCGTTGACAAGATGCCCATGCAGAATGAGTCCTCGAATCAGTGGACCACTTAGATCTAATTTTTCAGGGCAAACATGATCATGCAAATTGCCTTCATCTAGCATGGATAAACCTCTTTAAACTCTTCCTGTCACACTTACTCATGCATTTATAAAATAGCCCTACTATCTTGTTACTATTAAAGCAATGAACCTTGGAAGGAGCTTTCTTTGAAATATTCCATATTTATGATGATGATACAATTTCAATAGCTCTACTGATCTTGATCGGTGAATATTGTTATAGGATGTCGTGTCGTTCATCAAGAAATGTTTGGAATGAGAATGACTCAATTGTCTCTTGATAAAAGGCTACTCCAAATAATACATTTTGCCGGATGATTCACTCCAACAAGAGGGGACAAACGAGATTATATTTATTGTCGATAGCTTGTCAAAATTATCACATCCCCAAAACAATCATATTCTATCCTGGCCATTACTAAAAAAAACTTACTAAGTAATCCTCATCAACTTATACATCCCATGCAAACATCTCATCCATTTTGCTTTCCTTAAACAATCAGTATTAATGCATTACCATTCGATCCTATCTTTTTCTTCAATAAAATTGAAAGCATCTCTTTTGTAAACCCGACATTCTCTCGCCAACTTCCTGGTTAGATAGGCTGCATCAATTGCTCTAATGCAATTCTCGTCTTATAACGGACGCCTTCTCGTGTTAATGCATGTGATCACGAGAAGATGTAGGTCGGCTCGCAATAATTATGACTTTCGTATGTTTTTAATCGTCCAATTTCCTCCAAATCACAGAGAATCTAATCACGGACAACCGGTTCTTGTATCAACTTTCGGAATTTTGTTAAGCCATTTAGGCATTGACTTTCTTCCAGCTTTTACATATAGAAACTCTTTTGATTTCAATTTCTTTGAGTTTTGATGATTATGGTCCTTAACAAAACTTGATGTGCATAGTCAGGTCTGATTACATACTCGTTTATTCGAATAGTGGTGCCAAGGAGTTTCCCCAGATTTGGGTCATTAAACATCACGACTTCATCATCGCACAGCTCATTGACTGCATTGACCTGGCCAAACAGATACAAAAATATGTTAGAGAATACATATGCAAAATACCCGCCAGAAACCATCCAACGCACAAAATGCTTCCATTGGAATGCTACATATTCATAAGTGGTAAAATAAGCCAAAAAAAAGTCAAAATGATCTGTACCCTCAAAGAGTTACACATAGTCTGGATGCACGCTAAAATCCAACCGCTCAAAATACTTCCATTGGAATATAAACATAATCATAAGTTGGCAAAATAAACTAGAAAAAAGGTCGAAAATGATCTCCAAAGAGGTGCGTCTGATGCACTAAACCCCCCAGAAACCATTCAAACTGTCTCAAAATACTTTCATTGGAATGCCCTAAACATAATCATAAGAAATTGGCAAAATAAACTGGAAAAAAAGGTCGAAAATGATCTGTACCCTCCAAAGAGGTACACAGAGTACAAATGCACTAAACCTCTCAGAAACCATCCAAACTGCCTCAAAATGCTTCCATTAGAATGCCCTAAATATAATCATAAGAAGTTGGCAAAATAAACTGGAAAAAAAGGTCGAAATGATCACCTCAAAGAGGGTACCTGAGTAAATGCTAAAGAAACCATCCAAACTGCCTCAAAATGCTTCCATTGGAATGTCTTAAACATAATCATAAGAAGTTGGCAAAATAAATTGGAAAAAAAGGTCGAAAATGATGTACCCTCAAAGAGGTACAGTCTGATGCACTAAACCCCAACCATCCAAGCATAAAATGCTTCCTTTGGAATGTCCTAAATATAATCATAAGAGGTTGGCAAAATAAATAAAAAAGGTCAAAATGATCTGTACTCCAAAGAGGTACAGTGAGATGCACTAAACCCCGAAACCATCCAAACTGCCTCAAAATGCTTCCATTGGAATGCCCTAAACATAATCATAAGAAGTTGACAAAATAAACTAGGAAAAAAATGTCAAAAATGAACTGTACCCTCCAAAGAGGTTCAAGAGTACAGATGCACTAAACCCCCCAGAAACCACCCAAACTGCCTACAAATTCTTTCTTTGCAATGTCCTAAACATAATCATAAAAAGTTGGCAAAATAAACTGAGAAAAAAAGGTCAAAAATGATCTGTACCCTCCAAAGAGGAGTCTGAATGCAAAATACCACCTGAAATCATCCAACCGCCATCAAATGCTTCCTTTCATGCCTATACATAATCATAAAGTTGGCAAAATAAACCGAGAAAAACAAGTAAAATGATCTCTCCAAAGGTACACAGATGAACACTCAAAATAAAAATTCGACAAAAAAACTTCTAATTGGATGTAATGAACATATTCTCTTCAGACAGAACAAGAGAAACATTACAGATGAAAAAAAATGCACGAGAAACCATAGAAAAAAAATGCACCAGAAACATTACCGATGAATTTCTATTTAATACATCCTTAAAATGATTGTTATTTTCAACGCTTCTCTCATGGTTCTTTGTAAAAGAAAATGAGATTTTCTATTTCTCTAAAGCTCGTTTTGTGAAAACTAATCCTAAACCTAAACCCTATATATTTCTTTAAATTCCACACGCATTCCAACGACACTTACGGCGGGTCGAGGAAATGTCTTTCTAGCGTCATTATATTCCGTCGTTATCTTCTTTCTTAATCGCGAGAAAAAAAATCGGGACACGCTGTCGTGGATTGGAGTCCGACGTAAAGCTACGCGGACTCGGACGTAATATTTTTCTGGAGAGCTTTTCATTGTTGTTTTTTTGGAACACGGCTGTTGAGTATTTCAATTATTAGCCGTCTGTTTGGGATCAATTTTATTTAGAGTCCATTGGTGATCAATTTTATTTTGTATTTTATGTTTATCTTTTTAATAACATATTTGTCTAGTGTGATTTAAAAATATTTTTATTTTTAGCACATTACATTATTTTTTAAAAATACTAAAGTAACTTGTTAATATTTTGAATATTATTAAAAATAACAATCATTATCAAATATATTTTATTTTAAATCAAAATATAAATAAAATAAAATAAAAATAAAAATCATAAAACAATAGATAAAAGTGATCCCAATCGGTCTACTAATGTGTTTTGTGAGTGCTTTTATCATTTCTTTTAAGAAACAAACAATATTAATTTTCATAAAATCATACCTTCACACCAACCATCCAAACACACACAACAACAGTTCATCTAGTTTTATTAGACAGGAACTCTACTAAGGTATCCTAAGCAATTGAGAGTAGACTGAGAAACAACAGGGCTGAAATTTAACATCTCCCAACAGAAAGAAAATCAAGCAGGCATTTTTCTGGTAGTGGCTTTGAGCTCAATATTATTGGGAAAAAAAACTAACTACTCCATTCAACAGTTAAGAGCCGGTGGTCACTGTGTTTGGCTACAGTTATACAATCTGCGATGCCAGAGCTGTGAAGTTGATGAAACAGTGATGTAAGTAGAGTGATGAAGAGTATATACCTTGACTGATTTGAGCAATAGAAAGCATGTCTCCATATATATTAATCAAATAATTGCTGATTTCTTGTACGTGGCTTGGCATTTTGGAGTTGAGTTTAATCTGAAATAAGATGTGAAGTGGTCAAGTATCAAATCAGCCGTGGCTTGAGATTTCAAGAATCAAAGCTTGCATGTAGAGCCTTCATCGGAGACCAAGCAAGGTTCCTATTGAAAGAATAGAGATCATCTAAACCAACGGAAGAGAATCATGTTGTGCTGAAATGTCAAACTCTGCTGCAATGGCTCCAGACTGGATAATGGAGGGATAGAGAAGACAATAAGGAGATTCAGAAGGTTGGCCTTGAAGCTCATCCCTGTTGCTGAACCATTGTGTAGGAAGAGAATCATGTTGAAATAATGCCTGCTTTAGCAAATTTTCTTACAGTTGACCACGAAGAGAAGATGGTGGAAATCCCTATCATTCATTCTTGATGAACGCGGTGGATAAGAATTTGAAGATTCTTGACAGTAACGCAGTAAGTGATGGAGAGTTTTACATGTATGAGATGGACGATGTTATTCAAATGGAGAAGCCTTCCAGGAGATATATGAGGTCTTCGTTGAAGGTTGCAATTGGAACACCTCCACAGGCGGAGGTGCCTTACATCTACCAGTGCTGATTCTGTTGGGTCAGAGAAATTAAAAGGGTATACTTATGCTCCTAGTGGGAGTCTTAATAAGACTCCGATGAAGATGGATCTGAAAATATAAAAGATGATAATTTTGACAAAGCTCCCATCAAATGCCAGAGACTTGTTAGGGGCACTGGATTGCTTGAAGGATTGCTCGTACTTGGCAACACAATATATATATATATATATATACATAATATTTTTAGAAATAGATAAAGAAAGATGCATCAGTTTTTCAGCAAACCCAAGAGCGATACTTCTAAACCCCAAAATTTATAATATTGGACATCTAGAACTCTTCCAATCAAAGAGATCCTAAATAAAACATCTTACGCTACTAAATTAGATAATTTGGCTGTGATGATATATGTAATAGAAGGGGGGAAACGAGAAAATGAGTGTGGCTGATCAGATTGTACACGTGAAGAAAGGTAAATAATGAATTAAAAGTTTGATAGATGATGTTGGCGTTGAGGATGGAGTTCAGGATGGTAACGTCTGGGAGAGTGTAGGGTGGCAACAAAGGAGTTTATGATTATGGCGTCATCAACGGTGCAGAAGAGTCGTGGAAGTGGAAAATTTCACGATTGAGCCCTTCTACATTCTCGTGTGATGTAATCTATGGCAACCTACAGGCCTCAGCCTCCAACTGTCTTCCACTCTAAGCTTTTCATAAGGCATATTTTGTCATTGTCTATCCCTCGCACTTCGATAGTTGGTTGCTCAAAATTTTGCCATAAATCTCACATCAAAATTTCACCTTCCATCGCCACAAATCTCAGAAATGCAAAGCCTTCGTGATAGGGTGAATCCCCACCATCATTTAACTCAATTGTCCGCTTGCTATCACTACTTTTAAAATTTTAATTGGTAACTCATTCCATTGATACATTTAAATTTGTTGAAAAATATGGTCAGAACTTCACACAGATCAGGTGCTCCTTAAAATCATTATATCGCGTCCTATGATTCAGGATTAACGAGTCTTTCTTCTAAATAGATTATAACTTAAACGTCGTATGTATCTTTTCATCGCCGGAGGTAAAGCAGACAAATAAACAATCCATAAAATCCAAGTAGATCTCGTTGGGGTGAACTAGATTTCTCTTATTCTAGAGTAGTTGATCAGATGTGAGAGCAGAGGATGGGCTGGGAGGCGAGACCACTTTTGCAATCAGAGGAGTATAGGTAAAATATTAGAGGTTTAACAATATTATCCTCCCTTGCTAGTTCAAAAAAGTAAGGGTTAGAATAGTCCTCAATATTGGCAACCAACATTTTAAAGTAGATAATTTTATGTGATGATGATTGTGGTGGTATATATAACAGAAGATGAAAGAAATGAAAATAAGTATGTTTGATTAGCTTGTAAATGTGAAAAAAGTTAGGGAATGAATTAAAAATTTGGTAGAGAATGTTAGCGTCGAGGATAAAGTCCAAGATGTTAATGTCGTAAAATGTGGAGCAACGACAATGGAGTCTGATGATAGCATTGTCAACGATGTGGGAGGTGCATGGAAGGAGAAAAAGTTCACCGAGCCCTTTTACATTGTCATGTATGTAATCTATATGACAGGTCTCATCCTCGACTGTCTTCTACTATCACCTCAAAAAGCTATTAGTACTTTCATAAAGCATATTTCGCCACAATATGGCCCAGGCCTTCGGCGATTAGATGCCTGAAATTTTATAATAAATTTCACATCAAAATATCACATTTCATCACCATCGATCTAAGAAATATATAACTCTCATGATCATAGTGAATTTCCACCACCATTTTACTTAACTATCAACCTATTATCACTGATTTTAAATTTCAAGTAGTGACACATTTCATTTATATATTTCAACTCGTTGGTAAACATGATTAAACTTCACACATATCAGATGTTCTCTACAATCATCATACCACACCTTGTGGTTCAACGCCAGTCTTTCTCCAAATATTATAATTTTGGCATTATATGCATCTTTTTTTTCATCGGAAGCGGAACAAGTAAGCGATTGATAAAATCTAAGTACATATTATCTCATGGAATTGGGAAGCACCCTAATCTAAAATAGTTGATCAAATGTGAGCACAGGATAAGCTAGAGATGGAGGACCATTTCTTGTTGTTAAAGGAGTGTAGATAGAAAATAAGGAGGCTATGGCTTTGTAATTTTACCTATACTCCTCTAACGCAAGAAAATAGTCTCCATCTTCACATATGATCAACTGCTCTAAAACATGAGGAATCCAATTCACAGGTTTATTTCAATTTTATCGGATCGTTTACTTATCTATTTTGCCTCCGATGACAAAAACATGCATACGACGCTAAGGCTATAAGATATTTCGAAGAAAGACTTATTAATACTATCACCAAACATGATATGATGACTATAATGGGCACTTCATATGCTTTAAGTTTAATCACATTTTCCAACAAGTTAAAATATATCAGAATGAGTCACCATTGGAATTTGAAATTTGGTGATAAAAAAGAGGGCATTTAAGTAGCATTATGGTGGGGATTCATACTGATCACAAGGGTTTTATATTTTTGAGATCAGTGGTGAAGAATGTAAAGTTTTGATGTGAAATTTAAGATAAATTTCAAGCAATCAATTAAAGAGCAAGAACAAGTGACAATATGCTTTATGAAGAGACTAAGAGAGATTTTGAGGTGGTGGAAGATGATCGAGGCTATAGCCTCTGAGACTACCATGGATTAGATGCACACCATAATGTCGAGGATGAATTTTTCTCCTTCCATACACCTTCGTGTAATGTCAAAAAAAAAAAATACAACTTGCGGTTAGTATGATTGAAAAAAGTCTAAAGAGGGAGTTCGGCAAACCAAATAGAACTCCCAAAACAGAGGGAGAGGGAAGGAGGACGCCTGCACGACGATCGAAGAGGAAGGATGAGAGCCTTTCGTCGAGAGAGGAGAAAAGTCACATGCGAGCAGATCGGCCAGGAAGAAGGGGAGCGGGTGTGCGTCGTGACTTTGGACAAGCGACTTGTTGAATCTTAGGGCAAAGAGAGAAAGCTGTTATAAGATAAAATTTTAGTTATTATAAATAGAAATGTTACTTTTGATTTAATTTCAAAAATAGAAAATCAATGTCGATTTTCAATAATAATTATTAAATTTATTAAGGATTGATACATATGGGAGAAATTTGACGGAAATAGAAGAATTTTGAAAATTTATAATTATGATTTTATGGTTTTAATTTTGCATAGTCTATGTTTAATAATGTAGACTAATCATGATAATAAATAAAAGTATTAAATTTAGGAGAACCTATTAATGAAATGAAAATATTTGAAACTTATGATTTAAGGGCAGCAGAACCATCCCATATGGTCAGATATTTGATTGTCGATTACTCAATGAGAATGAGTCATACTGAGGAGCATTTGATACATAATAATGATTACATGTGTGCTCAAACCAGAGAATGAGATGAAGACCTTTGATGGCTCATCGATGATTCAACCTTTGAAGAGAATTGCATCCATGAATTAGTGGAAGGTATGTGCTTTCATTAGAAGCGGCTTGCAATTTCTTTGTTAAGGGTGGTCGATTATAAACAATGCTGAATATGTCATATATGCCTCAAGCCAATCGAAATTTACTGTGCTATGCACCCGTCATTCTGATCCAGTTAGATCATGTTTGTGGCGTTTACATGCCTGCTCAGTTAAGAGGTTAGGTGGTACTTGGAGAATTGGTTCAGTAGGCTCTCCTCATAGCTGTAGTCATCAATTCTTAATGTTGGACACAGGCAATGCACATCACAATTTATAAGTTTTTTCATCCTCCAAGTTGGATCAAGCCCGGGAGATCATAGTATAGAGTCAAAGTTCAATATAAGAGTGTCTTATATGAAGGCTTGGGATGCATGACGAAAAGCAGTTAAGGCTATTTTTGGCAGTTGGGAGGAATCTTATAGATCATTGGGAAAATTTATGGCTGCTGTTTGCACATCTATGCCCGGTTCAGTATACCAGGTATAGTCCACAGAATCGAATAGATTCCAACGACTATTATGGTCGTTTGAGTCAATACGAGGTTGGCAGTATTGTTGCCCGGTTCTGTGTCTTGATGGGACTTTTCTCCTGGGTAAGTACAGAGGCACTCTACTTAATGTTGTTGGGATCGACGCAAACAATGGGTTGTTCCCACTGGCCTTCACAGTTGTTGAATCAGAGTGCATAGAGTCCTGGATTTGGTTTCTTCGCACTCTTCAGGACTTGATCCCATTAGTGTCTACGAGGGGTGATCTATGCCTCATCTCAGATAGACATGTCTTGTTCGTGGTCGAAATCTTCTCATGGGTCATCACCATTTGAGGAGAACTTCAAAAAGCGATGATAACTTCGGCATAGCTGTAGACTTCATGTGTAAGAAAATGTACGTTGTAGGAAACACAGATGACATCTGAATTTTTAAAAGGCACATGTCAGACATTAAGAATATTAAGCAAGAGGCATACGACTGGCTAGTTTCAAAGGATGTTCAACAGTGGACTCAAACTCATGATAACGGGTACAGGTATGTTACTATGATGACAAATGCAACTGAGTGCTTCAGCGAGTGCCGCTTACCAATTCAAGCCGATTACGGTGTGTACTATAATATAGTTTCCCTTTTCATGAAATGTCTTGAAACGACTACTGCTCTAGAAAGGCAACAAGAAAACTTGTTTTCCCCTCGCATTAAAGTTGCACTGATTGCTAATGAATGTGAGAACGAAGATTACGAACATGTTAGATTAGCATGTGTGAGTATCAGTGTTTGATGTCGGCAATGAACCTACAAAGTAGAAGTTTCAGAACTATGACGCAAGTGTATGTGCAAACAATAGTCTTATCTCTACCTTGTCCACACGCGTGATTGCTTTGAGCCACCACCTAAACCATGTGCGGTATGTCTCGTACTACATCTTGCTAATTATATTACTACCAAGGAGAGTTCCATGTAATACCTGATCAGAAGGAGTGGGCAGATCACATCACGGAAGGCAGTTATGAAAATTATAACTCACCTAATATTAAGCGAAAGTCTGGAAAGCCAAGGACAATCAGATTTAAAAATACAATGGATGAGAACATTCCTAAAAGTTCCAGGCGTATCTTGTTTGTGATGGGCATAATAGGTCAACGTGTCCTGATTAACGTAGAGTGTGATGTTTTCTAAGTTAGTTGTTTGATGTCATGTTATGTACTTGTGCTATTGTTGTAGTAGTTCTACTGTGTACTTGTGTCTCATCTGTTTTGACTAGTGTTTTATGTCATATTGTCTACTTATAGTAGTCCAATGTTTTATGTCATATTGTCTACTTTCAACCAGTGCAAAATAAAATTATTTCTTTGCTTAGCGTTCATAGTACACATGGTGCAAAATAAAATTATAAATCAATTATTTATTAGTTAGTTTAGTTAGTTTTAGTTATTAGTTAGTTTAGTATTAGTTTATTAGTTCTAGTTTTTTAGTTAGCATACATATGTGGGAAAATTTAAATCTAAAATCTCTTAATTAATAGCAGTTATTTTTATAATTATTTTATGCCTTGCTATTTTTATGTATGTCTTTCTACAGCAGGCATTTCTTTTAGTCCTCTGAGCTACTAGTATTATGAATTACAATGCAATGTAATATTTTTTAAAATGATGACTATGTTGTTTGCTTCAATGGTACCAGGTGAAGATGTCCTCTGATGAAGCCCCCCCCCGGGAGGCGGCGAAGGACACTGTTGAGGACTACGGTCCACCAACAGTGCACCTAACATGCTATGTTATGTGGTAGACATAAAGACATCACATTATTTTTTTGAAGTCATTTATGCCAATGTATGTATTTGTTATACTAACGTAGTCTATGCATGCCATTCGATTGCGTTTTAGTGCTTGAGGTCGCACACTAGCGATGTTTGAATGGCACAATTATCCTAGATTCATGGGTGCTTTGAGATGTCGGCTTTGACATTTCTTGCGGATCTACATTAGCGGATCATCACTAACATCATTAGTGGAGTGCCTGTATGACGAATACATTCCCCTTAGCCACTGGTGAGATGACGATCACACTACAGGATGTTGCGATGATCCTGGGCGTTCAGATAGATGGCCCTTCTCTTATTGGCAGTGTTGTCGTTGGTTGAGGGAGATGGTGGGCTACGTGGCCAGACTACTATGACGAGTTGATCGAACACATGAGCCACAAGATGTGTATTGATCCATCCACATATCACATCGAAGTTTCAGATGGGTCAGGCTCATGCACGCACGTGTTTACCATTACGTTGGCTGAGATGAAATTTTTACAGAGATTCATACTTAGATCTACCGAGCTCGGTTTATTATGTCGAGCAGCATACATCTTGGGTCATTTCTTCTTCCCGACACTTCAGGCTCAGAGGTCCACCTGCAGTATCTACCATTACTAGAGGATATTCATTCCTTTAGGGGTTTGTCAGTGGGCTCAGCTGTGCTTGCGCATCTATACAGAGAGTTGCATGAGGCAACCAAGCTGAAGCGCACCAACATAGCAGGATGTATTCATTTACTGTAGGTATGGGATTGGGAGCACATTCATGTTGGCAGACTTATCTTACGTGTTCCCTATCCTGCAGACATCGATGGTTTTAGCGTTGGATGTCACTGGAATGAAGGATTTCTTTGAGAAATGCTAGCATCCAACATCAGAGTATATAGGGATGAGTTGGATGGACTTCTGTAGAGTCAGGTATGCTAAATAGCTGTCATTTTTACTTATTTACTCGTCATGGGATTAAAATTTTCAAAATAACTTATGCCATGCGAGTCATCGAGCCATATGGACATCGATCGCAGCATATCATGAATATATGTTTGAGGAGATATGGCTAGGCAGTACGTGATTTGTTGGAAGAGGGTAGAGTGGTACGCGATGTGATCGACGATTCATGCCTCCCATGATTGATGTTTACCCGATAGATCCATCATTCGTTCATGTTGATGGACGAGGAAAGGCCGACGTTGATTGGATCTAGTACCACCACTAATACATTACATAGTGGGAGCGGCGACGTGAGTTGGTTGTGACTGTGGATTCAGCGTAGGATGATAGGGAGCCAGCGATCAACCATTACATGAGGTGGTATCGATCTTGGGCTTCACTTTATATGCTGAAGGCACCGATAGTTCCTCCTGACACATACTACCCTCGTGTTCCTGGAGATCATCGATGGTAAGTCTATGTGGAATTACAATTTGCTTTCCCTTGTTATAATGAAATCTCGATATAAATTTATTTTCTTTACAGCGTGAGCACATCCTGAATACTGAGGATATATTTCAGTGCTATTTCAGCAGAGATTATGACACAGAATTTCAAAAATCCATCGACAATTATGAGCAGTTGTGCGTGGAGCTGAGACGGAATATGCATATCTCTGATAGTAGATACAAGGATATAAACATTCCAGGACTTCTACATCAGCGCAGACAGATGCATTGTCGATGGATGTGGGTCCATCATATACGCCAGTGGTGGGACAGTTTACCTATACATTCCACCCCAGTATTCATATCAGGATGCAATATGATCTCAGATGAACCCATGGCATGCCGATCACGCCTACATATGGTCCACGTCATTCCATGACACCCGTCATATCGATTACCACTCATTTCCATCTCCTTGATATACATTATTGGACTTGGGATGTTCGCAACAAGGCGGTGGATGAGGAGGAGGACCGTCACAAACATCATCTGTGGTGTCGTCGACCACCATCCCATTACACCCCTGGTAGCGATGCGATTCCACCGCACAGACACCGACGATGATAGTTGTGTTTTTTTATTAACAGTTTATGGCATGTAGTCGTAGCTATTTTTTTATTTGTTATGTTCACTTATTCGGCCAAATTGTATAATTATAGTGCTGTTTGTTATCAATTTAGTTTTATTTGGTTAACTCACAACTATTTAGGCTCATCCTAAAAAATTTAATACACTTAGAATGTTTAATATTATCAAAAAAACATATGTATTCAACAAGTTTGAGTGAGCTAAAGACATCTTTTTATATTCACTTATAAAGGTTTTCCCTAATTAGAGGTGTAAATGAGCAAAACTTGAGTGAGCTAAATATCTATTTTTTTCGGCTCATTTATATATATATTTTTTGTTCAAAATTGACTCGAAATAGCTTGTGAACAGAATATTTGTGTTTGTCTCAAAAAATTTATTTTAATAAGTAAAAAATATACATTACTTAATTGTATCAAATACAATTTATAGTTGATATGACACTTAAAACACTACTAGTCGAAGCACGAATCTTGATGTCAAAAGCAAGTTGATCCTAAGTTGAAACTAGTCGAGATTAATCACTTAAAATATCATTGGAAACTTTGGGATATCAGTTAAATCTCTAAATAGCTCTTAAACATGGAGTGTTTATAGTCAAATCGAGCGTCTTGATGAGCCGGATCTAACAAGCCCAAGATCTCATAATTCTGACTTCATTTGAGCATTTAAATAGTTAAAATACATCAAATGATCAAAGGAATCATTTTGTGTCGTCCGATGGAGTGGAGTGGTTCGAATTTTGCATGTATTTACAGAAATGTCACTCCTCTGATCTATAAATAGCCCCTCATTCTTCATGAGGGAGCCAAGCAAAAGAGGGAGAGCTCTAAAGCTTGAAAATCCTCCAAACATAATGTCACTCGGCGGTGTACCCCTCGTTGTCGCCAACCACCCGTCGCCCGCCACGCACCACCTTATTGTCTTCAATCTTGGTCATCACCAGCCACCTTGTACCATCGTGTCGTCAACCATCATCGCCGGTCATCGCCGCCAACCACCGGCATTCGGTCACCGACCACCATCGTCGGTCATGCCGCCACACCATCATTTCTTCACGGTCATCACCACGGCGACCATCATCTTTCCCCCTGTTCACCATCATCCTGCCTAGAATCGTTATAACCGCGTGACTAATATAGTTGTGTTGTCGATTGATTCTATTATCGCCTCAATACGTAATCCGTTATCGGGAAATTTTGTACTCAAAAATATACATAGTGAAAGATTTTATGGCTAAGCCGTAATTTTTTCCCTCTTTTCGA
This sequence comes from Cymbidium sinense, assembly GCA_021442155.1. Taxonomy (NCBI): domain Eukaryota; kingdom Viridiplantae; phylum Streptophyta; class Magnoliopsida; order Asparagales; family Orchidaceae; genus Cymbidium; species Cymbidium sinense. The sequence goes on from CM038215.1 coordinate 266,345,888, forward strand.
GATTTTTTCACGTAAAAATTTTGGAGTTTTATTATAAATTCCTCAAACATCTGTGTGTGTGCTGGATTCCGTAACAAAGCTAAGGCACAAATTTTTATTCTATCGCAATTGGTTTTCTAGTACGCAACAGTTTGGCACCATATGTGGGAAGAAAATTCATCAATCATAATTTCTGTGAACACCTGTATTATGGTCAATAGGCATAATGCTCGCAACAATAGAGCCTCCCGCTCCAACTCCCATCACTCTCGAAACCAATCCTTGAACCAAGGATGCCAAGCTTCGCCACTCCACGATAGGCATAATCATTGAAGGTGCATGAATCTCTGAATCTCTAGAATATCGTGCAGGAATGGAAGAGTTTCAAAATGAGATAATCTGACTTTTACGAGAAACACGACAACCACTACCGCGGCAAACACTTCTCCCCCAAGATCGATCGTTAGCCATGGGAGGTCAAAATACTAATGCGGGGCCTTATCTCCATCAAAGTTCCTCCACTTCCAGACTGTAATACTGACCTCCTTGACACTACAAGTTCTACTCATCCATCACTTGCAGCTCAACCAACTGCTAATCCACCAATTATTATTGGTAGCTTGGCACATTCTCATCCTGTTGAATCCACTCGTTATGTTATACGTGCAGAATTATAATGCTTAATGCAAGACGAATTTCACCTTAAAGATAAAAATTATCCTCCCCCTCACCGCGGCTATGAGGAGTCTTCACCTTTAGTTGAAGCTATTCTTCAATATCCTATCTCCGTAGGTTTCAAGCTTCCGAACATTGATTCCTATGATGGGGCAACTGACCCAAATGAACACATCGATCATTACAAAACCATCATGCATATCGACGAGCTCCTGACACACTGCTTTGTCAAGTTTTTCCAGTCACCCTTAAGGGTCAGGCCCGCACTTGGTTCTACTCCCTTCAAAGGGGATCCATCCATACCTTTGACGAACTCGCCAAGATTTTTGTAGAATAGTTCATTACAGACCCGAGGATCATTAAAGATTCATCTCATCTCTCAGGCATCCGTCAAAATGAAGGTGAATCACTTAAAGAGTACTTCCAAAGGTTCTCCTTAGAAGCTCGCCAAATACCTAGGGTTGACCCTGAATTACTAACAGGAGTTTTCCTTGGAGGGCTCCGTCCCAGACCTTTCTACTCGTTGCTAATGCGAGATACGGTCTGCTCATACACCGACTTGGTTCACCGTGTGGAAGCACAAATTTTTGCTGATGAGGCTATTAATGCCCACCGAAAATAATTTGAACAATCCACAGGAAAATATAAGAGTGCTCTAGGAAACCCAGATCAACAATCTCATCAAAAGAAGTAACAAGGCAGTCATGATCTTCTTCCACAGCCCCCACATTAATAATGTGAACTGCGATTGGAAAAGGAATACACACCACTAAACACATCTCATGTTAACGTCTTGATGGTCATTCGAGATGAAGAGACTATTAAGTGGCCACATCCACTAAAACCAAATTCAGGAAATCAAGTAATATTGTCACTTCCATCGAAGTCATGGACATACTATAAAGGTATGTAAACAACTTAAAGAAGAGATTGAGAGGCTCATTCAGCATATATGCGTCAATTTATGCAAAACCAATCAACTCAAGCAAACATAGCTCCAACTAGGGGGCAACCGAGACAATCATCACCGAAACAATACAATAGTCGCCAAATAGTTGGAGAAATTAAAACTATTACAAGTGGGCCACTACTTTCAAATCGAGTCTTCATCGCCACCTTTGAAGACCTAAAGTTAAAAAAATCTTGTATTAATCATCCCATCACTTTTAATGACTCAGACTTGGAAGGAGTCCAAGTTCCAGATCACCTCTTGTCATCAGTGTGGGGATCGGTGACCCCTGTTATGTTGTTAAGAGAATTTTGATTGATAATGAGAGTTTTGTTGATGTTTTATTTTACTCCACATTTCTTGGCATATGCCTGGTGAAGGAAAAACTTCAACCCGCTGTAGGGCCGTTATATGAGTTTGATAATCGCCCTGTATGAGTGGATGGGACAATCACCCTTCCCGTTGTTCTCAGAAAATTTCCTCAACAAGTCACTCACTCAGTTCAATTCATAGTGGTCAAATCAAATTCAGCATACAACGCTATCTTCGGAAAACCCCTCCAATCAATCTTCGGCGCTGTCACTTCGATACCTCATATTAAGATGAAATTTCAAACCCCATTGGGGTTGGAGTGGTCTGTAGAGTTCAACAAATAGCACAATCATGTTACCTTAGATAAGCTAAATCACGCCTTTCGATAACCTTCAGCATCAAGAATTTTAATGTTCGAGATAAAGAAGTACCTAAGAGGTCTTTGCCTATAAAAGACTTACTCCCCGTTTCATTATCAGATGACCAACCGTCAAGCTATGATCAAAGATCCGGAGAAAAAAATCTTCCCTAAAAACTTGAAACATTGAGGGTCTCTGAAAGTGTTATATGTAATTCTTAGTGCATAAATATTACAGCTTTTAATTTACCCCGTTTATCTTTTCCTCTCCACCCCTAGTCTTTTGTTAACTCTCTATAAAAGTTTATCTCATTCCTCTTGTTAAGTTATCTTAAGATTATATTGTATCACCAATATTATCAAAGTAATGAGTTTATGACTTTTTCTTACAAGCTTGTTGCACATAAATGATCTTCTTCATTTCAAATCTTCTTACTTAAGAAATGCACAACTCACATTGTGTCTCAATCGAGATATGATCAATCCCAAGGGGGTTTGATCAGACCTCTTACATACAGGTTAACGTCATCGAGTAACACTCTAAAACAACCTCGGATAGTCAAAATTAGATTCAATCACCTCTTCCTGAGTTGCGTCGCATAGTAACACTCGACCAACCAGGTCAAAATCCTCAGATTCAATTCGACCTCTTCCATAGGTTAATGTCATGAGTAACACTCGATAAACAACCTCGATAGGTCAAAATCCTGATTCAATTTGACCCCTTTCATACAGGTTAACTTCATCAAGTAACACTCTGACAAACAACCTTGGATAGGTCAAAATCCTCAGTAGATTCAATTCGACCTCTTCCATATAGGTTAACGTCATCAAGTAACACTCTACCAAATAAACTCGGATGGGTCAAAATCTTAGCGAATTCAATGCGACCTCTTCCATACAGGTTAACGTCATCGAGTAACACTTTAAAAATAACCTCAAATGGGTCAAAAATCCTTGGCGGATTCGATTCAACCTCTTCCATACAGGTTAACGTCATCGGGTAACACTCAAACTAACCACCTCGGATAAGTCAAAAATCCTCAGCGGATTCAATTCTACCCCTTCCATGCAAGTTAATGGCATCAAGTAACAACATGGAGAATGATACTCTGAAATTATCTATTAGACTTTCTAAGTTGCTCAAACAATGGTTCCTAATGATGCTTCCCACCATCTTGGGTTATCGTTAAACCATCCATTGGAGTTTCAATAAATCCAATTTCCTACAAGAAGAAGAACTACGGGCCTTGATGCTTCCAAACGGTTGGTCCGGCGAGACGGTTCGCCTCTTTCGAGAGAAAATCGGAGCCTCGTCGTATGAACTATGGGCATTGATCACCTCCGAACCCGGTCGGTTTGATGAGGACAGTTGGCGCCTCTTTCGACGGAAAACTGGAGCCTCACCATATGAACTACGGGCCTTGATCATCTCCGGGCTGGTCCGATGAAAACGTTGGCGTCTCTTTGAGAAAAGCGAAGCCTGTTATGAACTACGGGCCTTTATCACCTCAAACCCGGTCGGTCCAGCGAGACAGTTGATGCCTCTTTCGAGGGGCGGAGCCTCGCGTATGAACTACACGCTTGATTACCTCTCAATTGGGTCCCGAGGGCAGTTGGCCTTCGAGGGAAAAGCGGAGCCTCATATGAACCTGGGCCTTGATCCTCGAACCGCCGTCCGGAGACGTTGACACCTCTTTTGAGGAAAAATCGAGCTTCATTGAACGGACCTTGATCACCTCAACCCGGTTGGTTCGATGAGGCAGTTGACGCCTCTTTCGAGGAAAAACTGAGCCTCGTCAGTATATGGGGCCTTGATCGCCTCGAGCGACCCTCTCTTAATAAGAGTAACTATAAGCATATGAGGAGTGTGCCTTCTCCCTAGGGGTTTTATAGACCCCCTATAGGGGAAAAAAGGTAAAAAATCAAAAAAAATTGCAAAAAATGGGTGAAAACCGCAGAAAACGGACAAAAAACTCTCATCAGGTTTTTTTGCCGTGTATGAACCGGTAGCCATCATGCTGCAGACTAAAGCCTCAGTAAATGTCGGATGAGTCCATAACCCAAAACCTGCTTGTGTGCGTACATTAATTACTGCTTAGTGATCATAGTCTTGTGCTCCCATGAAGATTTATTCTCTCAAAATGTATGGTTAATGGATCCGCAAATTTTATTAAGAATTTGTTATTTTCAAGTATTTTGTGTATATATTTTTGGATGATTGAGATAATGTCATCCAAAAATAGGAGAGAACCTTGATACTTAAAATACTAGTAGACGAATCTTGATGTCAAAGTAGTTGATCCTAAGTTGAAACTAGTCGAGATCAATCACTTAAAATATCATTAGAAACTTTGAGATATCGGTTTTAAATCACTAAATGCTTAATATGAGTGTTTATAGTCAAATCGGCGTCTTGGCGGTGGATCTAACAAGCCCAAGACCTCATAATTTTGACTTCATTTTGAGCATTCAAATGTAAAATATATCAAATGATCAAGGAATCATTTTGAGCCATCCGGAGTGGAGTGGTTGGATTTTGCATGTATTTAAAACATCACTTTTCTAATCTATAAATAGCCATCATTCTTCATGGGGAGCAAGCAAAAGAAATGAGAGCTCCAAAGCTTGAAAATCCTCCAAGCATAATCTATCACTCGATTGCCGACTCCGTTATCGCCAACCACCGCGCCGCCGGCCACCATCGATCCTCATGCCAATCTTTGCCGCTGATTGCCACCACAATTGCCGCTGTTAACCATCGTTGTCATCATCGCCGACCACCGAGGCCGGCCGCACACCACCATCATTCATCGCCGCCGACCATCGCCATTATCACCACGACGACCTTCATCGCTCCGACTACTGCTCACCAAGATCTACTAACAATGTACAACTGAACATGACTATATAGCGTTGTCGATTCTGGATTCTCATTGTTAGCCCTTCTCATATACAAATTTATCGGGAAATTTTGTACTCAAATAGATACATAGTGGAAGATTTTACTGCAGCCGTGGTTTTTCCATCTTTTCGAAGTTTTTCCACTTAAAAATTCTGGAGTTTTCTTATTAATTCCTCAAACATCTGTGTGTATGCTGGATTCCGCGACAAAGTTAAGGCGCAAATTTTTATTCTACCGTAACTGATTTTCTAGCATGCAACAATAGTAGAAATATATATATGTGATACGTAATTAAAAATCAAATTACAAAAGATGTATAACATACACATTTATATAATAAAAAATTATCTTTACATAAATTTTATTATATGTTAAATTACTTATCATTTCTTATAATATACCTTAAATTATTTAATTAAAGAAAAAGTTAACTAATTCAATTATTTAAATGCATATAAATTAAATAATAAATATTTAATGATAAAAATACATTATATATAATATTTTAATAATTATTTTTAAATATTTATTTATTTCGAATTACATCATATCAAATAAGATCGAATAGATAATTGTTCATATTCGACTTATTTATAAATTGAGCTAAAAAATTTATTTATATTTGGCTCATTTACTTAACAAATAATTCAAGCATAAGCTAGGTATTGAGTCAAACACACGTTGTTTGAGAATAATAGGCTTTTTTTTTTGACAGCCCTGCCCCCAACAACTATCAGGTCTTTAGTTTTTAACTTTTATTTTCTATTTTTGGACAAAAAAGCCTTTAAATTTCACTCTTATCTTCACTACAATCTATTTATGTTCATCATTCACTTATTTCACTGTTTCATCAACTCATAGCTTTGGCATCCTAGGCTCAGTGTGTGCGTGTGTGAGCATGTGTGCGTGTGTGCATGAAGCTCTCAAAGCTCGGTGACTCAAGTTCCTGAACCTCACTAACCATCACAAAATACATTGGGATGATGTAAATGGTTTTATAAATCTAAACATAATTCAGATGGCACATTGTAAAGCTCGATTTATAGCTCAAGGTTATAAGCTTTGAATATTATTTGAATTTTTCGTACACTTTAAGTATGGTTTCCACCTCCCATACGCATCCTTCCTATTATGGTGACCACATTTCATTGGAAAATTCTTTGTTTGGATGCATTGAATGCGTTTCTTCGTGGCAAATTTGTTAATGATGTCTATATGTCTCAACATTAATAAGTTTGGTTCCATGATCCTCAACATCTGGATTACGCCTGTCTTCTAAAAAATATCAATTTATGGACTAAAACAAGATCATAGAACCAAAATAATGCAGTAAAAGCACAGAAACTTAAAATGTTTACAAATACTCATTAAAACACAGCAAAAGTCATTCATAGATCACAAATGCATTAATCTATACAACAAATAAAGCTGACGCCATAGCTGACTCTCAGCTGAATAGGCATTGCTCTCTATGGGCTTGAAGGTGTGCTTAACAGTTATCAGGCCTTTAAAACTGCAATACGAACCAGTTGTCATCCTTCAAAACTTATTTATAGTGATTTATGGAGTCATTCTTCAATTTTGCCTATGAGAGGACATAACTATTATATTTTGTTTTGGTGGTTTAGTTGGGTGTATCATATGAAACTAAAAAAATTTAAATCTACTTCAAAATTTCGTCATTTTAAATCTTCTGTTAGACAGCAAGTTAATAAGTCTATTGAAAACACTTTCAGCTTGTGCTGAAGGAGAATACATCTTCCTCTACTTATCTTCAAAAAGTTCTTAATGACTATGATATCTGATATATCTCTTTAAAATTTATAAATCAAGTACCTAATATTAAGTTAAAGTATGTATACAATCAAATTAAATGATTAAGTGAGATGAATTCAATAATACTAGAAGTGGGTCAATTCGAGCCCAAATAAGCTCAAATTAAGCCCAAAAATTATACATAAAAATTTCAGAACACTGATTAGATGATCAAATGACTTCCAAATTTGGCGTGTTTATATATCATCGGTGACTCGGCGAGAAGAATCCAACGAGCCTAAGATCACTCATATCGAAAGTCATTTGGATGGTCAAATCACCAAAAAAATTATCTATGATCACAAGAATCGATATAAATTGTCCGATAGAGTGTTTTGGGATTTTGGCTACAATAACCAAAATGCCCCTCTCAGTATCCTATAAATAGAACCTCATTCTTGTCATTAAGGGGGGAGGAGCTAGAGATGAACTTGGGAGAAAGCTGGGAGAGAGCTAGAAGTTCGAAGTTCGTTATTATCACCGTTGTCGTCGATCGCCGCCTATTATCGTCGTCGACTGCCACCAACAACTGTTAAAACCCAATACTGTTGTATAGCTGTTGTTACCTAATTATGGAATTCCTATTATCAGGCATTCTCACATACAACCCTTAATCCCGTTATCAGGAAAACTTAAACTTTGTACTCCAATATATATATATATAGTTGAGTATTTTTACTGAGCTAGGCCCTGTGATTTTTTCCCTCTTCCTGAGATTTTTCCACATAAAAATTATGGAGTTTCCTATTCTCTTCTCAACTATCTGTGTGTGTTCTGGATTTTCATACATGCTAAGATGTGAAGTTTTATTCTACCGAAACTGATTTTCTGGCACGCAACAGTTTGGTGTCGTCTATGGGAAACATTCTCTTTACATCTTCATAATGGTTGACAATCTGACTTTATCGTCGGAGCAGTACTACCTATATGGTGGAGAAAATTTTACTCTAGAGGAACACATAATAAGAATGAAGATTCATCAAACTCTGATCCTTCATCTTTTGTTGAAAATTGAGGGGAAACTCTTAATCTCAAAAAATCATCCAAATCAATATTATAGATATTTAATTTACTATTAGAAGCAAGTCAATGATAGGGAGTAATTTCAACATTGAAAAAAAATAGCTTTGTAAATCATGATTCTTCAATCATACTTATGGAAAATAAGATAATGATCAAGGAGCAATTTTGTCTACAACCTCAAACATATGTTTTGATTTGACCTATTCCACACAAATTAACATCATCGAGTAATACGCTGACAAATAATCTCAAAAGAATCAAAATGTGTAACCTTTTTCACACAGGTTAACGTCATTAAGTAACACTTTGATAAAATAACCACGGATGAGAATTAAAACTATTGATTTCTTCCACACAGGTTAAATGTTGCCAAGTAACACTCTAACAAATAACCTCGAATAAGTAACAAATGATTTATGGATTATTCCCTTAGAAGCCATGTCCCTGAGGAAGCCTCGATGGGAAGCTAGTTGTGGACAAGGTCCTCACTAGAAAGACTCTAAGAGAGCGAGTAATTGAGAGGATCTCTACTCATCAAAAATCTCAGAAAGTACAAATACATCAAAAATCTCAGAAGGCAAAAGCTTCAGAAGCTATACATACATTAAAAATCTCATGAGACAAAAGTCTTAGAAGGTATAAATACATCAAAAATTTCAACAGGCAAACGCCTCATAAGATACAGATACATTAAAAATCTCAGAAGGCAAAAGCCTTAGAAGGTATAGGTACGTTAAAAATCTTAGAAGACAAAAGCCTCAGAAAGTACAGGTACATCGAAAATCTCAGAATGCAAAAACATCAAAAAATATAAGTATACCAAAAATCTCAGGAAATATATATAAATCATAGTCCTTTCGAAGTCAAAGTCTGATAAAAGATATATGATTATTGTCGTAATGGGGATAAAACTTTTAAAGAAAAATATATATCTTTTATACTAGGAGGCAAAGGCCTTAGCAGACATAAAAGAGAAAACTAAAGCATGAATTCAGGATGCATGCCGTCTAACCAGGTAAGTTGGAAACCCCAAGATCAAGCAGAACTGGAGCCTGCGAGGGGGGTCGGTACCGTTATACATGTCAGTGGAGGCTACCAAAGAGAAGAAAATGGAAGCACACTAGAGCTTGAATTTAGGATGTGCACCGCCTAACTAGGTCAGTTAAAAATCCCGAGATCGGGAAAACTAGAGCATGTGAGGAGGGACCTATAGCTCTGTCATTAGAGGCTTCCAAAGAGAAGAGAGTGGAAGCACATTAGAGCCTGAAATCGGGATGTGTGTCGCCTAACCAGGTCAGTTGGAAACTCCGAAATCAAGGAGAATTGGAGCATGTGAAAGGGGTCAGCACCGTTATACAGGTCAGTGGAGGCTACCAAGAGAAGAAAGTTGAAACCTAGAACACGGGATGTGCGCCAATTAGTTGAAAACCCCGAGATCGAAGAACTAGAGCCGAGGGGACATATATACATATCGATGGAGCCAAAGAGAAGAAAGAAATGTGTGAGTTTTCCATCATCTTTTGGGGGTATTTATACTTAAAAATTGACCCTTTAAATTCTTTAAAAAATTTAAAAAATTTATAGAAAAGAAATATTTCATATTCTAATATATATATATATATATATATATATATATATATATATATATATATATATATTAAAAATTTTTTAGCAAAAGTGATTTTATTTTTTAATATATTTTTGGATGAAATAAATTTTAACATCCAAAAATAGAGGAACAAATGATATTTTCCTTTAAAATTTATAAATCAAGCACAAATATTAAGTTAAAGCATGTATACAATCAAATTAAATGACTCAGTCAAACGAGTTCAACAATACTAGAAGTGAGTCAAATCGAGCCCAAATGAGCTCAAATGAAGTCCAAAAGCTATACATAAAAATTTTAGAACACTGATTGGATGTTCAAATGACTTCCAAATTTGACGTGCTTATAGCCAAATCGAGCGGCTCCAAACGAATACAACGAGCCTAAGATCACTCATATCAAAGGTCATTTGAATAGTTAAATCACCAAAAAAAATGATCTATGATCACATAAATCGATATAAACCGTCTAATTGAGTGTTTTGGGATTTTGGCTACAATGACCAAAATGTCCCTCTCAAAATATTATAAATTTAACCATATTCTTATCCTGAATGGGGAGGAGCGGTAACTTGGAAGAAAGGCGGGAGGCTAGAAGTTCAGTTCGTCATCACCACCATTATTGTCAATTAGCTATTGTTGTCGTACTACCACCAACAGATTCTGACCCACTGCGTGCATAAATTATTACTTGATTCTGGAACTCTCATTATCAAACTTTCTCACACACAACCCTGTAATCACATAATCCAGAAAACTTAAACTTTGTACTCTAAAGTAGATATAGTTGAGTATTTTACTTGGTTATGCCCCATAATTTTTTCTCCTCTTCCTAAGATTTTTCTACGAAAAAATTCTAAAATCTCTTATTCTCTTTTCAACTATCTGTTTGTGTGCTAGATTTTCATACAAGCTAAGATGTAAAATTTTATTCTACCGTAATTGATTTTCTGCCACGCAATAATATCATTGATAATAGTTCAACCCTTGATATTCTATTTGAGAGATGTTAAATTTCAACCTTGTTTCTCAATCTACATACTCAAGATCCATTTGGGACAGCTGCAATTGTTTGAGAAGCAGTTGTGAAGTTATTGCAGAAGAAGCTGGTGGCAGAAAGTTGTTGTTGCTGAAGCTATGATTATATTTGAAAACTCAGTTCAGAATCTACTATGCTGCAGCTGCTTGTGTAGAAAAGACTAAAATATCACTATGAGCATATGAGCTGAGTAATATGAAACAGAATAAAGAAAAATAGAATAATTGATACTCATAAATAGTCATAAGTCAACTAAATAAGTCATAATATAAGAAAACTCAGTTCAGAATCTACTATGCTGCAGCTGCTTGTGTAGAAAAGACTAAAATATCACTATGAGCATATGAGCTAAATAATATGAAACAGAATGGAGAAAAATAGAATAATTGATACTCATAAATAGTCATAAGTCAACTAAATAAGTCATAATATAAGCAGTTATTCTATTTTAATGAGCAACAGATGCACACCTTCATTGTTCAACTTCCATAGAAGGTCAAGCAAAAGAATAAACAATTAAAATAGAAAGCAACAATAATAGAGATTTACTAAGTGACTCCACTTCTTTATAAACTTGACAAATCTTCTAATATACAAATTCATTAGCATGCAAAGGAAGAAGAAGAAAAAGATGAAATCTTTCTTTAGAGAACCAAAATGGACTTGTGATGGTTGGAGATTCAAAGAGCCAACAAGCATTTCTAACGTCTAGAAATTGACTCCTGGACAACCTAAGAGGATTTCCAAGACTAGCCAAATATTTGAGTTCTAAAAATCAACACTTAAAAGCAGTATGATTCTAAAAGATAGGAAATGGACTCTAAGATATTAAAAAGAGGGCTCCCGAAAGTCCAAAATCAATTTCTGGAGCATGTAAAGATTATTCAACATTGCCAATTGACTCTTGGGATTGCCAAGAAGAAACTCTAATTCCTAGAAGTAGAACCTTAACTACTTGGAACTCTCAAAGACTGTCAACTCAAGGGTTCAAAGGAAATGAACTAAAAAGTCAAAGATTTTTCACATAAATTTAGAGCTCTTGCATAAATGGCAAAGGAACAAAAAAAAACTACTTTGAATCTAGCCTACATGTGTATTTGATCAGGAACAAATTAGGAAGATCTAAAATATAGGTATTGGTTAGCTAGATAGAAAATAATCATGTGCAATTCCACATTGATATTGATATGAATGTCAATATCTAGAGAAATATTAGAAGCACAAGGGAGAGAAGAAGGCCAAACTAGCTAAAAGACTTCACTGACATTCCCAAGCCATTATAACAAATATCTAGAAGAAGATTTACAATAAACAGAGAATAAATAAATAAATAAATAACAAAAAAATACAACAAAGACATCAGCTTTTACAACAGAGGAAATCCAGATTACATGCTCAGTACACAAGCCAATAAGCGGATAAAGATAACAAGGCCTTCATAAACTTAAATCTCAGCAGTGATTACAAGACATACTAAAATCAAGAAGTATACAGAATAAGCGCGACATCATATAGAACAGAAGGATAAGTAGCCAGAAATCAAGAAGTCTAACTGAAGACACGACAAAAGCATAAACTTGTAACAAACACTAACAGAAATTAGTTAGAATCTCAAGATCCAAGACCAACAGAAAGATATAAATAGAGATGAGAAGAGAAGGACAAGGGTAGAAAAAAACTTATCAAGCTTCCTCCTCTGTTTCTAGTTTTTCTTCTTCTCCCTCTATCTCAAGCTTCCTCCTTCCTCTCCTGAACATTTCCCATGGTGGAAGTTGCCGGAAACCTCCCTTAGAACGGAGAAGTGCCGATCATCTCCCTCGGAATCGCTCTGTCTCTCAGAACTCTCTCTCAGGAACCCTAGTCTCCTTCGGCCGACAAAAATGACTCCAAAATAGAGAACTATCCCCTTCAAACGAAGCGGCTCGATGATCGACGCTATCCAATGATCAAGATCTCCTCAATCAGCCGCGGTTAGGGGATCGACAATCCAGAGACTCGTTGCATGCTTCCTCCTTGGCCAACACACCAATCCACTAAGATAAGAAAGAATACAAGCCGTTTGATCAAGACACACATCCAAGGGACGACAGTAAATCAAACCAATCCAACGGTTCAAGAAAACGCTCCAGAGTAACTCAATCCGGGTTATCAAATCCAACGGTTGAGCAAAAGGCCGATCCAGCGGATCGAAGCACCATAAGCGACCTCTAACTCACTCAACTCAACTGGTTGGACCACTCGGAGTCAACTCAAAGCGAACTCAAGCTAAGCCGGATCAGCCCAATTTAAGGAGTTAGGAACTTATCATTGGTGCTCTTGTTGACTACATCATCAACACAAATGGCAGAAGGCACAAGACATACAGCCAAGACCATAGAGGAGTGTGTAGGAAGACTGAATAAAATAGATGAACAAATGTCTTCAATAACTATGATACTAAATGAAGTATCCAGAAGACTCTCATCAATTGAAGAAAAATTGGAAAGTACTCAGCAAGAACAACAACAATCACAAGTATGTACCCCTCCTCACACTGAAATTTCCTTTCCTCCTAGACAATAAACTCAACACAACAATAGGCCTGTGAAAGTTGATATGCCAAGATTCAATGGAGAAAACCCTAGAGGTTGGCTGTTTAAAGCAGACCAATTTTTTCATTATTATAGCCTCTCAGAAGACCAGAAATTCTTAATAGCATCTATCTACATGGACGGACCAGCACTAAGTTGGTACCAATGGATGCATCTTAATCACCAACTACACTCATGGATACAATTTAAAGAGCAAGTTATTCAGAGATTTGGCCCCTCCTTGTACAGAGATTTAAGGGGTGAACTTGCAAAATTATAACAGAAATCTACAGTGCAACAATTTTATAATGGATTTGAGGAACTAGCAAACCAGATATCAGGTATTCCACACAATTCTTACGAGTTGTTTTGAATGGTTTAAGGCAAGATATAAAAGGGAAGTAAGAGCATTACTGACTAGCTCACTACGAAGCCTTCCAGTTAGCTAAATTGATGGAAGGGCGAGGCGATGATATAACAACGACAAGAAACTACAGAACACACCAAGCTCAACAGAGTAAATAAAATCAAAACTATCAACCACCTTTACTGCCATCACCTCCAGGAATTCCAACATTCAATCAAAATAATGGAATGCACAATAGACAAAACAACCCCATCCAAAAATTGAGACTAACACAAATAGATGAAAGAAGAAAAAAGGGATTATGCTTTAATTGTGATGATAAGTATCACAGAGGACACATTTGCAAATCAAAACTGTTCAATCTATTAGTGATCAATGAGGATCAAGAACAAGATGTCCAAGAAGACTCAACGACAGCTACAAGAAGAATTCTCTCAAATCGCCTCAATGCATTTACAGTCGGCCTAACCCTAACATTAAGATTACAAGGAGTAATTGGCAACAAAAGGTGTGTACTTATTGATAGTTTCAACCACAATTTTATCCGCCTAAACAAGATGATACAAGAACTCCCTTAGTGTTTAAAGTGTTAGTGGAAATGGAGAAACATTAAAGTGTTCGTGAATATGCTCAAATATTCCTATACAACCAAGGGTACACTTTCACTATCTATCTTTTCCTATGAAAGGATGTAGTGTTAGAATTCAATGGCTAGAACAATTAGTGAGTGTACAACCGACTATAAAAGCTCACCATAAAATTCTATCACAATGATAAGTTAGTACAACTACAAGGAGATACCTCATCCAAAGTGGATAGCATTACATTCCACCAGTTTACTAAATTATAAAACAAAAAAGAAATAGTTTCATACTTACAAATCAGAAAAATACCTGAGGAAGCAGAACACACCACAAAGAACTTCAACAAATTACCTGAAGGTATACAACAAGTATTAACACAATACCAAGAATTATTTTAGATTCCAGCAAGTTTACCTCCCAATAGGAAGATAGACCATAAAATACAAATGCATGAACTCAACCCACAAAGTAAAAAATTATAGATATCCCATTTTAAGATAAATAGAAAAGTCGATTAAAGAAATGTTAGAATCGGGATCATAAGAGAAAGTACCACCTTTTTCATCTCCACTTAATCAAAAAAAAAGATGGCACTTGGCATTTTGTGGATTATAGTTTGAACAAAGTCACTATACGATAAGTTTCCCATTCCAACTCAAGAGTCGATGGATGAGTTACATGAGGCTACATTTTCCAAATTGATTTAAGATCCGGTTATCACCAAATCGAATGGCAGAGGAAGCCATCTATAAATGGCTTTCTAACTCATACAGTTCTTAGCAATGCCATTTGGATTAACCAATGCCCCTCAACATTCCAAGCACTAATGAATTCAAGATTAAACCATTTTTAAGAAGTTTGCCCTAGTTTTTTTTGATGACATACTCATATACAAATAAACATTGGAACTACACTAAGGTCATCTACAAGCTATTTAGAACAAAAAACAACATACATTATATGTCAAACCTTCCAAATGCTATTTCATCCAAGATAGAATAGAGTATTTTTCATATACTATCAAGACAAAGAGATAGAAGTGGATCCCTCAAAAATCAAAGCAAGATAAGCATGGCATGCCAAAAATAAGAAAACAATTAAGAGGATTTTGGGCTTAACAGGATACTATAGAAAGTTTGTTAAAAATTATGCAGCAATGGCATCTCCCTTAACATCAATGCTTGCTAAACAACAATTCCAATGGACAGAAGAATCTATAGCATCATTCAAACAACTGAAAGAAAAAATGATCTCATTAGATATTAGTCCAAATTTTACTATACCCTTTATTTTAGAAACAGATACCTCGGGGACAAATAGAATTAGCTCAAAATAATCACCCTCTTGCTTATTTCAATAAAAAGTTATCTCCTACAATGCAGAAAACATCAACATATGCCAGAACTTTATGCTATAATAAGTCGTAATAAATGGAGACAATACTTATTGGGAAATAAGTTTACAATCGTAAGATCAAAAGAGCATTAGAGAATTAATGCAACAAACCATTCAAACCTCGAAAGAAAAGATTTCTAATTAAGCTCTTGGGATTCACTATACTATCAGTATAAACCGGGGACATCAAACAGATGCCCTATCCAAAAAAGAGCCCAATACGTAAGTAAATGCTAGAAATCAAGTTTCAATGATCATGTACACTTATATGCTTATACTCAACACTTTACAAATTTGTTCCAACAAATTAAAGAGGAAACAAGTGCCAATAAGAAACTCCAATGATACAAGAACAGATAGAAAAATCAATGAATTTTCCCAAGCATAAAATTGCTAATGGATTACTATACTACAAAGACAGATTGTATACCAAAAAATTCATATCAAAAATACTCTTATCGAGAATTACATTCAACACTGGGAGGGCATGGAGGCATACAAAGACTTTAACCGTAATTACCCAACAATTCTACCGGAAACAGATGAAAAGGATATAAAACATTTTGTATCAACGCCTCTATCTGTCAACAAGTCAAGTATGATACTCAAAGGCCAGCAGGATTACTACAACCACTATACCAAAAGCTATATGAGAAGAAGTATCCATGGACATTACTGCTTACTCTCATAATAAAACAACCATACTAGTAGTGGTGGATAGATTATCCAAATATGCTCATTTTTCACCTACAAATAGTTTTTCTCATACAATGGATCTTTATCATTACATTATTAAACTCCATATTCCACAAGGAATAAGATCGACAGAGATCTAGTGTTTATGAGCAATTTTGGCAAGAATTATTCGATCAAGTGGGACTACTTTAAAACACAGAAGCTTTACCACCCCAGAAAAAAAGAGGTAACTAACAAGATCCTAGAACAATACTTGAAGTTTTGTGTTGGAAACACCTAAAGTATGGTTACAATTCCTACCCCGTAATTCTCATATAATACTTCAATCAACACATCAACAAAGATGACCCCTTTTCAAATTATATATGGTGACTCTAATGTAATACCTCACAATAAAATTCCAACATCCAACACGTAAGTGGAAAGCATGTTACAACAGACCGATCCAATAAATGAAAACCAATCTACAACAAGCACAAAACGTAATGAAACAAATGGTCGATAAACATAGAAGAGAGCTTCAAAGTCAATGACTTGGTATTGGTCAAGATACAACCTTATGTATTTATTTCAAAGGATCGGAAATCAATACACCAAATTACAAAGGAGATATTATGGGCCTTTTAAAGTACTTTGTAAAATAGGAAATGTAGCCTATAAAATTGAACTACCTATATCAAGAATACATAATGTATTCCATATCTGAGATTAAAACCATACAAACACGATTCTAACATACACCCAAAGACAATTATCAACAATAAGGACAAATGCTTATCAAACCGATCAAAGTTCTGTAACTATACTAAAGGGGATCAAGATCAAAGAATTACTAATACAATGGGAAGGATTGAGCAAGATCTCATGGATAGAGAAAATATTACGTGAATTTTTCCGAATTTGACTGAGGAAGGTGGGAGGGGAGTAATGATGAATATCAATATCCGAGAAATATTAGAAGCACAAGGCCAAACCGGCTAAAAGACTTCACTAACATTCCCAAGCCATTATAACAAATATCCAGAAGAAGATTTACAATAAACAGAGAATAAATAAATAAATAAATAACAAAAAAAATACAATAAAGACATCAGCTTTTACAACAGAGAAAATCCAGATTACATGCTCAATACACAAGCCAATAAACAGATAAAGATAACAAGGCATTCATAAACTTAAATCCATCCCTGATTACAAAGACATACTAAAATCAAGTATAAGATACATCATATAGAAATGGATAAGTAAAGAAATTAATTGAAGACACGTAAAGCATAAACTTGCAACAAAACCTCAATGTAAATGAGTCTCAAGATCCAAGACCAACGAAAGATATAAATAGAAGAGAGAAGGACAAGGTAGAAAATTATCAAGCTTCCTCCTATTTCTAGTTTTTCTTCTTCTCCTCTTTCAGCTTCCTCCTTCCTCTCTAACATTTCCCACCTGGAAGTCACAAACCTCCTAACGTGGAGAAGTGCCGATCATCTCCTTAAATCCTCGTTCGAACTCTCTGGGAACTGTTCTAATAAAATGACTCAAGAATTATCCCTTCAAAGCTTTTATCAACTATCCAACGATCAAGATCTCCTCACCGTTGGGGACGATACATCAGACTCCTGCAGATCCGCTTCCTTGGCCAACACAGAATCCACTAAGATAAGAAAGAAGCCGTTGATCAGACATCCGGGATGACAAGAATCAAACCAATCCAACGGTCAAGAAAACGCCTAGTAACTCAATCCGGGTGATCAAATCCAACGGTTGAGCAAAAGTCGCCGATCCAACGGATCGAAGCACCCCAAAGCCTTAACTCAACTCAACTGGTTCTCACCCTCAACGTGGAAATTAACGCCGGACGCCAATTTAAGAGTTAGGAACTATATAATTCACCATGACAATGCCCCAAGAGCATTCTCTGCCATTCTAAGCTCATACACAAGTATGGTGTCATCCAACAAGTTGAAGCTCACCGATCACAAACAAGTTCTAAAGGATTGGGAGCAATGTTACAATACTCATAATGAGAAAGTGTGGTTTTGTATGATCAATGGAAAAATGCAAAAGATTTTTACTCAAGACCTAGAAATTATACACAAAATCCTAATTTCCTCTCAAATGTATTCCTACATCTCTGCCAGCCTCATATTCTCCTTCTTCTTTGGCCAAAGAAAAACCTTCAACTTGAAACGATCTCTTCATGTGACAATCCTCATGACAATTCAATCGTTTTACCTGCTTTCTCCTTCTTCAATGTCCGCCTTCTCCAACGACCAGAAGTTCTTCGCCTCCATGTACTCTTCCTCCATGCTCATTTGAGTACATCAATCGACGAAAGTTTTGGTAGGAGCGTAAGTCTGAGATAGACACCCACCCCTTGCAACATGGGATTGCTCGAGCTAGTAATTTTAAAAACACACTCTATCATTGCCGAGGAACTAGCTCATTATTCAGGATGGACAAAATTTTAAATATTTAAATAATATAATAATTAGATAAATAAATAATACTTAAATTTAATATTTTGAAAAAAAAATATAAATAATTAATAAAATAATATCACTAAATTTATAAGAAAAAAATATATGTGAGAAAGATTATTAAACTTATGAATTTTTATTTTAATTAATTATGTAATCATTGGAGAGTAATAAGTTAAATTAATTTTTATGGAGAGATGTTTATTGTATAAATTGTAAATTGAGGATGAGCAAAAGGTTAAAAAGTATTCTTTTTTAAGAGAAAAAAATCAAAGGTAGGTCCGCCCCCTGACCATTGTGGATCATGAAAGGTGGCATTGAGTCGCAACTTCGTGGCAGCTGCACCTCAAAATCACGAAACTCGTCCAAATTTTGCGAATTCAAATACTTCTGTGATGCAATTTGTGCCACGTCGCATCCATATAGCCATTCCAAACGATCCCTCAATTGCTTAGGAGACCTTAGCAGAGCTCCAATCTAAAGCTACATGATGGTTGATATGAAGGTATGATCTTATGAAAAATAATATTATTTAAAAAAAAAAAAAAAAATAAAAATATTTAGAAAACGCATTACGTGGGATCATTTATTTTTTGTTTAAAGGTTTTTATTTTTATTTAATTTTCTTTTATTTTTATTTAAAATGAATTATTTAATGATGATTATTATTTTTAAAAATATTCAACATATTTATATATTAGTTTGACTATTTTTAGAAATAAATTTTTTTAATACAAGATTAAAAAAAATTAAAAAACACTAAAAGCAAATTTGTTATTAAAAATCAACTAAAAATTAAAATTTAAAATTTAAAAAAGTTTATCACCAACCATAAATAAGTATTTTTTTTAAAACAACATAAAAATAAAAATAAAAAACACACACAAAAATGATCTTAAACACCCTTAATAATTAAAACGCTTACTGTAGGGATAACTGTGCCCCGGAAAAAGAAACAACGAAAAACTCTCCTTCGGATACTTTATCATTCTCATGAGGATGCAAAATGCCGCAATCTGAAGGCTTCAGCCTCTCGCAACTTTCCAACGCTGCAACCGACACAGCAGTCATTCCTTTAAGAAAACATGCTTGGCTGCACTTCGGCCCCCTCCCGCAGATGACTACCCACTGCAAATCTCGCCGGATCTCATGAACACCAAAATCTCGTCATTAGCTTCCGATCTCATGAACACCAAACTCTCATCATTAGGGTGGAGTCCCAGGATCACCTTCCCCCTCAAACTGCCTTCTTTTCCGGTCGCCACAAACCTCCACATTCCTTTCAAGGGCTCCATTGTCCACACATATATCTCAACTCGAAGTTTAATTGGATAAAACTTTGCACAATGCAACCATCCCCTGCACCCACCGTACCGCGTCGTTTCTTCGAGCTTGGTCGAATCTCTCTCCCATGGCGATACTAGCTTATGTACCGGATCAAGCTGTTCTTCCATGGAGACGAAGCGGATGAGGAAACAGTTAGATCTAGGTACACAACGTCGTCGCCGGCGTGAATCGGCTTTCTTCTGTTTGGAAGGAGTTGATCAGAGGTAAAAGTAGAAGAGGGGCTCTGGATGCGCGACCAATTTCTGCTTTTGGAGGAGTAGAAGAAGACGAGTGGCTTAGTACCATCCCAAGCATACCCAAACAAGGGGTTTGAACGCTCTTCAATGCAGACGACGAGAACCTTGAAGTGGATGCGTTCGTATATAAGCAATGGCGGCGTTGACATATGGGTAACGGTAGGGAAAGGAAACAAAGTGGATGCGAGTTATAAGGTTGTAGACGTGAAAGAAGTCCGTCGGAAAAGAATTGTAGGTCTGGTAGAGGATATTGCCGAGATGGTGTCGAGCATGGTGATATGGGGAAGTGAGGGCGATGGTGAGGAATCGGCGATGACGGCGTTAAGGCTGGCGCTGTTGATCGCGGTGGGAAACTCTTGGGAGAAAAAAAATAGGCATAGCGGCTGAAGAAGGCGGCGGAAGAGCGGAGGATGATGCCTTGGATATTTTCTTGCAGGTTGCCCGCGGCTGCAGGGTTACTAGCAGCCATGACGGAACACGTTGCTACTGTGCTGTTGCTAGTTTATTGAATAAAGTTTAAATTTATTTCAAAGGTGGTTCCTTTTTAATTGGCTGACTTGCTGCTTTTTAAGAAACAAAATTAATTGAATATTAATTTAACAATTAATGAAAATAAAATCTGTACTTATCTTATGTTATTGAAAATTCATTAAATGACAAATTATTATGTTTAATAAAATAAAGTGACTATATATTAACGAATTATTTATTTTTGGAAATATAAAACTATCAGTAAACTATTTCATAATTTAGAGAGATTATTTATAGAAGAAAAAAAATAAGATAATTTTAATACCATTTTCTCTTTCTATATTTTAATATGCATATAATTATAATTATAGTAAATATTGTATATTATTTCATTTCATATATATTTGTAATTTAACGAATTATTATAATGTAAATTGTTATATTATATTACATTATAATTTCTATGAGGGCTCGGACAGCAACTGTACGGAATGTCTTTCTATGTTGTCTATTATTTAAGGAATCTGATATTGTAATTCTAAATGCAATTTCATATGCTTGTTTGGAATTTAAAAGTAATTTTATGATGAATTTAAACTGATTATTTTTTTAAACTTTGATTCTAATATATTTAATTATGAATTTATTTTCATTAATTTTATTTATGAAAAATAAAACGTTACATTTGGCAGATTTTTGAGTTCTTATTATTGATACTTCTTCTTATTCCTCTTTTTTAAAATATGTTCAATAAATTATTCATTTGAATATCATTTTAAGGAAGCTTTTACGCAAAAAAAATAATAATAACATAAATAAATAAAATAGACTATTTAAAATTAAAATATCAAAATTCTTAATTTTTTTTTTTACTCTCTTCACGATTATGTTATCCTCATTCATTCAAATTATTTGAAAGATACTCATTAATTTCAACATTAATTTTTAACTTTCAGTATTATAAAGGCAAAATTTTTAAAATAAGCATGCTTAAAATCTTAATTAGCGGATTAGGCATATTTTTAAGAAAATTTTAAAAAAGACAAATGCTTTAGCAGACTTATATTCAGATCGTCATAGTCATTAAAGCAGCCCAAAAAAAAAAAAATTTTTAAAATTCCAAACAGAATTTGCATTAAAAAGAGGGCTCTCAACGGAAATTGTAGGATAGGTTTATTTGATCCGGGTATTTACAATTTGCTGTAATTTAAATTTTAATTTTTTTAATATCTAATTTTAAAAAAAATAAAATATAAAATAATAATTTTGAAAAAGTTGGAGTACCTCAAAAAAATAATTGCAGAATTATTTATAGATTTATTTGGTCTGAGTATTTGCAATTTACTGTAATTTTAATTTTAATTTATCTTTTTAAAAAATAAAATATAAAATAATAATTTGAAAAGTTGTATTCTAAATTGCAGAATTATTTATAAGTTTATTTGATGGGCAATATTATAATTTACTATAATTTTAATTTTATTTTTTTAATATTTAATTTTAAGAAAATAAAATACAAATTAATAATTTTGAAAAAGTTGAAGTACCTCAAAAAAATAGATATTAAAAATTATTAATTTGTATTTTATTTTCTTAAAATTAGATATTATAAAAATTAAAATTAAAATTACAGTAAATTATAAATACTTCCGATGAAATAAACCTATAAATAGTTCTGCAATTATTTTTTTGAGATACTTCAACTTTTTCAAAATTATTATTTTATATTTTATTTTTTAAAAATTAGAAATTAAAAAATTAAAATTAAAATTACAGTAAATTGCAAATATCCGAATCAAATAAACCTATAAATAATTCTGCAATTATTTTTTTTGAGGTACTTCAATTTTTTTAAAATTATTATTTTATATTTTATTTTTTTAAAATTAGTTATTGAAAAAAATTAAAATTAAAATTACAATAAATTGTAAATACCTGGATCAAATAGACCTATTCTACAATTTCCGTTGAGATTTTCCTCTAAATTCCAGAATTTTTTTTAAAAAAATTTCTTAAAATATGCCTAATACGCTAATTAAGGTTTTAAGCATGCTTATTTTAAAATTTTTGCCTATTTCCAACTATTCAAAATTTATTTGATATATCACCGTAAATACCGCATTAATACATATCATATATATATATATATATATATATATATATATATATATATATATATATATATATATATATATATATATATATATATATATATATATATATATATATATATATATATATATATATATATATATATATATATTCTTTTCTTTTGAATGAAATATTAAAAAATATACACGAAGATTTGAAATTAATTGGATGATCAAAGAATTAAATTTGGGGGCTTATAGACAAGTTAAAATTAGATTAATCCAAGAGAAGATTACTCACATCATATATTATTTGTATGATAAAATCATCAAAAAAATATTTATGATTAAGAGAATTGATATGAATTATCTGATGAAGTATTTTAAGATTTTGATTATAATTATTTAAATAATCTTATAAATAAGAATTCAATGAAAGACAAAAAAGTTGGAGGAATAATAAGAATGATATTCAAAAATATTCAAACGAGGAATTTACTTAACATATTTCGAAAAAAGATGAATAATAAGAACTATCACTGATATGTGGAGGACCATAAACTTCTAAGTTATTTTTAATTTTAATTTATTTATTATAAATAAATTAAATAAAATAATAAATTTGCATCATGATTTCATTAATTGATTAGATGTAATTAAAAATTAAAATTAATTTTAAACTCAAAAATTTGCCAAATTTAATATTTTATTTTTCATAAATAAAATAATGAAAACCAAAGTTTTAAAAAATAATCAACTTAAATTCATCATAAAATTATTTTTAAATTCTAATAAGCATGTGAAATTGCATTTAGAATTACAATATCAGATTCCTTAAATAATACACAACATAAAAAAAATTTTCGAGCATTTCTTATCTTTGAAATCTTATTCTTAGTTGAAATCTATTTCTCCTAATTAGGTGCATATTAAAATTACTAATTATTATATAAATATTATTACATGTACCTAATACTTTTACTAAGAATCAATTTTATTTACTAAAGAAATATATTCTTATTTTTTTAATATATTTTTATTTATTAGATCTTATTTTATTATTCTTTTCTATTACTTATCACACTTGTATCAATATATTAATTAAATTATCTCTATAATTTTAGTTTTCTAATAAAATCATTTTACTTTTTTTCTTCTATGTAAATATATCTCTAAACTATGCAATAGTTTAGTGATAGTTCTATATTTCCAAAAATAAATAATTCGTAATATATAGTCACTTTATTTTATTAAACATAATAATTTGTCATTTAATGAATTTTCAGTAAGATAAGGTAAGTAAAGTTTTTATTTTCATTAATTGTTGAATTAATATTCAATTAATTTTGTTCTTTTAAAAAAAACAGCAAGCCAGCCAATTTAAAAGGAACCACCTTTGGAAATAAATTTAAACTTTATTCAATAAACTAGTAACAGCACAGCTGCGTGTTCAGTCATGGCTGCTAGTAACCCTGCAGCCACGGGCAACCTGCAAGAAAATATCCAAGGCATATCATCCTCCGCTCTTCCGCCGCCTTCTTCAGCCGCTACGCCTATTTCTCTCTCCCAAGCGACTTTCCCACCGCCATCAACAGCGCCAGCCTCAACGCCGTCATCGCCGATTCCCTCACCACCGCCCCTCACTTCCCCCATATCACCATCCTCGACTCCATCTCCGACAATAACGTCTACCAGACCTACAAATCCTTCCTGACCGACTTCTTTCACGTCTGCAACCTTATCACTCATCCACTTCCCGTTTCCTTTCCCTACCGTTACCCTATGTCAGCCGCCATTATTCACGAACGCATCCACTTCAAGGTTCTCGTCATCTGCATTGACCACTCGTCTTCTTCATCTACTCTAAAGCAGAAATTGGTTGGCATCTGGAGCCCTCCTCTACTTTTACCTCTGATCAACTCCTTCTAAACAGAAGAAAGCCGGTTCACGCCGGCGAACGACGTTGTGTTACCTAGATCTGACTGACCGTTTCCTCATCCGCTTCAACTCCATGAAACAACAGCTTGCCCCATACCGAAGTTGGTTTCATCATGGGATAGAGACTCAATCAAGCTCAAAACATGGTACGGCGGCTGCGAGGGATGGTTCACTGTGCAAAGTTTAATCCTATTAAAGTGCGAGTCTAAACATATGTTGCATTTTGCATCTTCAAGGGACAGAAGGAGAGCTTTTCATTGTTTTGCTTTCTGGAACACGGCTGATCTTACGTTGAGTATTTCAATTATTAGCCGTCTGTTTGGGATCAATTTTATTTAGAGTCCATTGATGATCAATTTTATTTTGTATTTTATATTTTTCTTTTTAATAACATATTTGTCTAGTGTGATTTAAAAATATTTTTATTTTTATCAAATTACATTATTTTTTAAAAATACTAAAGTAACTTGTTAATATTTTGAATATTATTAAAAATAACAATCATTATCCAATATATTTTATTTTAAATCAAAATATAAATAAAATAAAATAAAAATAAAATAAAAATAAAACAATAAATAAAAGTGATCCCAATCGGTCTACTAATGTGTTTTGTGAGTGCTTTTATCATTTGTTTTTAAGACAAACAATATTAATTTTCATAAAATCATACCTTCACACCAACCATCCAAACACACACAACAACAGTTCATCTAGTTTTATTAGACAGGAACTCTACTAAGGTCTCCTAAGCAATTGAGAGTAGACTGAGAAACAACAGGGCTGAAATTTAACATCTCCCAACAGAAAGAAAATCAAGCAGACATTTTTCTGGTAGTGGTTTTGAGCTCAATATTATTTGGAAAAAAAAAAACTACTACTCCATTCAACAGTTAAGAGCCGGTGGTCACTGTTTTTGGCTACAGTTATACAATCTGCGATGCCAGAGCTGTGAAGTTGATGAAACAGTGATGTAAGTAGAGTGATGAAGAGTATATACCTTGACTGATTTGAGTAATAGAAAGCATGTCTCCATATATATTAATCAAATAATTGCTGATTTCTTGTACGTGGCTTGGCATTTTGGAGTTGAGTTTAATCTGAAATAAGATGTGAAGTGGTCAAGTATCAAATCAGCCGTGGCTTGAGATTTTCAAGAATCAAAGCTTGCATGTAGATTAGGCCGCCTTCATCAGAGGCCAAGCAAGGTTCCTATTGAAAGAGTAGAGATCATCTAAACCAACGGAAGAGAATCATGTTGTGCTGAAATGTCAAACTCTGCTGCAATGGCTCCAGACTGGATAATGGAGGGATAGATAAGACAATAAGGAGATTCAGAAGGTTGGCCGTGAAGCTCATCCCTGTTGCTGAACCATTGTGTAGGAAGAGAATCATGTTGAAATAATGCCTGCGTTTGCAAATTTTCTTACAGTTGAGCCCTTCTACATTCTCGTGTGATGTAATCTATGGCAACCTACAGGCCTCAGCCTCCAACTGTCTTCCACTCTAAGCTTTTCATAAGGCATATTTTGTCATTGTCTATCCCTCGCACTTCGATAGTTGGTTGCTCAAAATTTTGCCATAAATCTCACATCAAAATTTCACCTTCCATCGCCGCAAATCTCAGAAATGCAAAGCCTTCGTGATAGGGTGAATCCCCACCATCATTTAACTCAATTGTCCGCTTGCTATCACTACTTTTAAAATTTTAATTGGTAACTCATTCCATTGATACATTTAAACTTGTTGAAAAATATGGTCAGAAATTCACACAGATCAGGTGCTCCTTAAAATCATTATATCGCGTCCTATGATTCAGGATTAACGAGTCTTTCTTCTAAATAGATTATAACTTAAACGTCATATGTATCTTTTCATCGCCGGAGGTAAAGCAGACAAATAAACAATCGACAAAATCCAAGTAGATCTCGTTGGGGTGAACTAGATTTCTCTTATTCTAGAGTAGTTAATCAGATGCGAGACCACTTTTTGCAATGAGAGGAGTATAGGTAAAATATTGGAGGTTTAATAATATCATCCTCCCTTACTAGTTGAAAAAAGTAAGCTAAATTTTCAAAACAGACTTGATTAATAATTTAATTAGCTAATTAGAAAAAAATTTAAAAATAGGACTAGTCGCCATCAGAGGCCGTCGCCGATGGCCCTCGATTTTAAAAAAAAAAAATTAAATTGATTCCCATTTTTTGATCATATCATGCTATTCAGTCGGATTTTGCGTTTAGTATCGTTGGAAAGATAATGAAAAATTCTACAATTTTCATGTTGATAATTTTCGACAAATCTCGTCCTGCGAGCCGCAGTTTTTGCAAATGTGTGAATTCTGAAGTTGCAAAAATAAAGATATTGTGGCAGCCCCCATTTTTGGCCATATCATGCTTATCAGGGGTTGGATTTTAGCGTGCTTGGTATCGTTGGAAAGATAATGAAAAATTCTATAACTTTCATGTTGAAAACTTTTGACGAATCAGGCCCGATTAGCCGCAATTTTTGTAAACGTATGAATTCTGAACTTTCAAAAATTAAATATATTGCAAGGAGTAAAGATTCAACTGGGAATTACATAAAGATTCAAACTCAATTTATATATACAATATAATGAAAGTGTTTGATATTACCAAAGAATCATATAAATTCAAGAATCCTTATATTATGGCCAAAAAAATTGAGGCTGCCGCAATATATTTAATTTTTGAAAGTTCAGAATTCATACGTTTGCAAAAACTGCCGCTAATCGGGCCTGACTCGTCAAAAGTTTTCAACATAAAAGTTATAGAATTTTTCATTATCTTTCCAATGATACCAAGCACGCTAAAATCTGGCCCCAAATAAGCTTGATATGGCCAAAAAATGGGGGCTACCGTAATATCTTTATTTTTTGCAATTTCAGAATTCACATATTTGCAAAAACTGCGGCTCACCGGACGATATTCGTCAAAAGTTATCAACACGAAAGTTGTTGAATTTTTCATTATCTTTCTAACGATACTAAGCACACCAAAATCCAATACCTGATGAGTGTGATATGGTCAAAAAATGGGAATTGTCAATTTAATTTTTTTAAAAAAATCTCCACGGGCGACGGCCAATCGGGCGTATTCACCGCTAATCGCCACTAGCCTATTTTTATTTTTTTTTTTAAACTATCTAATTAGCTAATTAAATTACTAATGAGACCTATTTTGAAAATATAGCCCAAAAAGTAAGGGTTAGAATAATCCTCAATAATCCAACTGGCGCTGACTGGGCGACTAGCCCTGAAATATTTTTTTTAAAAAAATTAAATTGATAGTCCCCATTTTTTGGCCATATCAGGCTCATTAGTTGTCAAATTTTGGCATACTTGGTATCGTTGGAAAGATAATGAAAAATTATACAATTTTCATGTTGACAACTTTTGACGAATCTCGCTCGATGAGCCGCAGTTTTTGCAAATGTGTGACTTCTGAAGTTGCAAAAAATAAATATATTGATGCAGCCCTCATTTTTTGGCCATATCAGGCTCATTAGGTATTATATTTTGGCGTGCGTATCATTGTAAATATAATGAAAAATTTTATAACTTTCATGTTGACAACTTTCAATGAATCTCACCCGAGCGATTTTGTAAATGCGGCGCTGCCATTCCAATCACAATATGGACCACCGTCATTCCATATATGATACGCCATACTGATTATGGTATTCGTATTAAAGCCGGTGATATACCTACATACTTAGTATTCACAACAACTGTCGGCGGTGGAAGAGGAGGAGGACCATCAACAACATCATCTCTGCGATGGCACCATCACCAAGACATTACACTCTGTAGTAATGATTCCACCACACAAGCGAAGATAAATGTGTTATCTATTTTATCTGAGAGCGGCATGTACTCTTGGCTATTTTTTATTTATTATCTTTAGTCATTCATGTACTCGATTGTATAATCAGGTTTATTATTTGTTTGTTTTTAATTCAAATGCGAGGAGGAAAGATTCAATTGAGAATTACATAAAGATTCAAACTCAATTTATATATAGAATATAATGAGAGTGTTTGATATTACCAAAAAATCATATATATTCAATAATCCTTGTATTATGGCAAAAAAAAAAAAAAAATAGGGGCTGCATCAATATCTTTATTTTTTGCAACTTCAAAAGTCACATATTTGCAAAACCTGCGGCTCACCGGGAGATTCGTCAAAAGTTGTCAACATAAAAGTTGTATAATTTTTTATTATCTTTCCAACGATACCAAGCACGCCAAAATCCAACACTTGATGAGCCTGATATGGCCAAAAAACGAGGGCTGCATCAATATCTTTATTTTTTGCAACTTCAGAAGTCACACATTTGCAAAAATTGCGGCTCACCGGGCAAGATTCGTCGAAAGTTGTCAACATAAAGTTGTAGAATTTTTTATTTTCTTTCCAACGATATCAAGTATGTCAAAATATGACACCTAATGAGCCTAATATAGCCAAAAAATGGGGACTGTTAATTTAAATTTTTTAAAAATATATTTTACCGCCGACTAACACTATTTTAATTCTTTTTTAAATATCTAATTAGCTAATTTAATTAATAATCAGGCTTAATTTGAAAATTTAGCCTATTGGCAACTAACATTTTAAAATAGATAATTTTATATGTGATGATGATTGTGGTGGTATATATAACAAAAGATGAAAGAAATGAAAATAAGTATGTTTGATTAGCTGGTAAATGTGAAAAAAATTAGGGAATGAATTAAAAATTTGGCAGAGAATGTTAGCGTCGAAGATAAAGTTAAAGATGTTAATGTCGTAAAAATGTGGAGCAAGGACAATGGAGTCTATGATGATAGCATTGTCAACGATGTGGGAGGTGCATGGAAGGAGAAAAAGTTCACCTTCGAACCCTTTTAGGTCTCATCCTCTGATTGTCTTCTACTATCACCTCAAAAAGCTATTAGTACTTTCATAAAGCATATTTCGCCACAATATGGCCAAGCCTTCGGCGATTAGATGCCTGAAATTTTATAATAAATCTCACATCAAAATATCACATTTCATCACCATGGATCTAAGAAATATAAAACTCTCATGA
The DNA here is from genome assembly GCA_021442155.1 of Cymbidium sinense. Lineage (NCBI taxonomy): Eukaryota > Viridiplantae > Streptophyta > Magnoliopsida > Asparagales > Orchidaceae > Cymbidium > Cymbidium sinense. Next base: position 266,375,815 of record CM038215.1, read on the forward strand.
TCATAGTGAATTTCCACCATTTTACTTAATTATCAACCTATTATCACTGATTTTTAAATTTCAAGTAGTGACACATTTCATTTATATATTTCAACTCGTTGGTAAACATGATTAAACTTCACACATATCAGATGTTCTCTACAATCATCATACCACATCTTGTAGTTCAACGCCAACGAGTCTTTCTCCAAATATATTATAATTTTGGCATCATATGCATCTTTTTTTTCATCATAGGCGAAGCAGACAAGTAAATGATTGATAAAATCTAAGTACATATTATCCTCGTTGGTGTGAATTGGCTTCCCCCTAATCTAAAATAGTTGATCAAATGTGAGAGCACAGTGAGCTAGAGATGCGACCATTTCTTGTTTAAAATTAGAAACGACCTCCGATCGATGAATGGCCCGGCTCGTAACGCCGAAATTGATTGAAATATAAAATTACAAAATCTAACGATCAATTGATTAAGCGCTCGAGTTATTAATGTCAATATATCGAAGTCGAAGTCGACGACCCAACGACCTCTGCTAAAACGATCAACGTTAACTTTGAAATGTCAAAATCTATTGAATAAGATTGATCGCACTTAATTCAACAAGTCTGCCGAATGGTCGAAAGCCGACGCATATTAACCGAAAGTGACACGACTAAGCCGCTTCAAATGATCTCGCTCAAACGACACGCTATCGATCCAACGCCGAAATTACTTAGAAAAGATATCTAATTTGACTAAAGTTGATGCGATTAAAATTTCATCAAGATTAGCACGTATTTCGAGATAAATCCACTTAATTCTTTTAATGTTGATGCCTTGAAACTCTCAGCCGCCCGCTCCTATGTTTTCACCTCTCATTTGACCAATAAAGAGCGACCACCTCACCATCTCATATCACCCTTATCTTATCTCTAAGTCAAAAAAAAAAATCCTCGAGCGCGGCACATTAGCGTTCTTTGCCGGCAACCAAAAAAAAAAAAAAAAATAGGACCTCCCTCTTTCTGCCGTGTAAAGGCCTGTGCTTCTCCTTCCCTTCTTCTAATGCTCATCCCTTTCCTCGCCGCTGAATCTCTCTCTGAAGATATCCCCAGCCTCAGCTACTGCTCCGGCGACAACTACACATCACCCAGTTCTTTCAGGACCAACCTCTGTCTTCTCCTCTCCAACCTAACCATCACCACTGCCATTCTACCTCCTTCTTTTCAACATACACCGTCGGAAGCACTGCGTCCAGCCAAGTCTTCGGCTGCGTGCAGTGCCGCCTCGACTCCTCTCCCACAATCTGGGCAACTGCCTCCGTCAGGCTGCCGCCATGGCCGCCCTAAATCAACTCGGCGGCTGCGGCCGAAACACTTCCGCTGCTTTCCGTTACGACTATTGCTTCCTCCGCTACTCCAATATTCCTTTCTTCGGCATCCCTGAAATGAAAGTCGTCGCCACCTTATCTAGCAAAACGAACGCGTCAGATAACCCGGTGTTTGGCAACAGGGTCCAAGGCCTAGTGAAGGAGATCTTGTCGGCGGACACCACGTCGGAGTTTAGGTACGCAGCCGCAGCTGTGAATAACTCCGGGTTTGAAACGAATATGTACGGGATGGCTTGGTGCACTATGGATCTGCGGAGCAGCGACTGTTTGCAGCGCCTGAATCTCCCTACTCTTTATCTCCCAATTGAGAGGACTTAGATGAGGCTGCGGGTAATTTTTTTAACATAAGTATGATTTGAAACGTAATTAATAATTTAAGTATCTTCAAATAAAAATATAGATATAAGTATAGTCGCTCATTTAATGGGTAATTTAATTAATATTAATTTGGCATTGGATTAAAATTTAAGAGCTGTCAGTCGTTTTCAAATGGGTGATTTATAGTATTATAACTTACATGTAATTATTATTTTTAAAATATTTTGACAACTTGGTTGGATTTAGGTTCCCCTATTATTTATCATTAAATTTCTCGAACCTTCCTATATCTTGTATAAAACTCTCATTCTCGATATTTTATTAAATTTTTAATATTTATCTCAAATTGTATAAATATATGAATTTGTTAATTTATTTTATTTTGATGAAACTTTTTTAAATAAACATATTTTTAATTATCTGAGTATATTTTTATGCTATATTTTATAAGTATTTGATTAATTAGTAGATAAATATAGTTTAAATATTTTTTTTTACTTAATTCCAAATTTGTTTAAGATGAAGATTTTTTTATTGAAAAATAATGATATTGTGAAAAATGTAAAACTATGAATTCTTTAAAATTTCTTAAAATTTTGATAATAACGTAAATGACATATAATTACCTCAAACTTGAGAGATGATTATCGATTCAGTAACTTTTCCTAGGGGTGTCAATCAGGTTCTTAGAATTGAGTCTAACCAACCCGACTCGACCGAAAATCTTCAACCCAATTCAAATTTTCAGAATTGAAATTAACCCAACTCGACTTTGAACTTGAGTGACCCGAACACGACTCGATTATTGCTCGGGTTCAAATTTATAACCCGAACAGGCACCCGACTCGCACTCGAATATTAAAGCGGGTTCAAAATCTTTGAACCGACTGAACTTCAACACCAACCCGAACTTCGACCCATATAAGCAATAATGATAAAATCTAAAATAATTTATTTAACCAAATAGAGGAAAAATTTAACATTAAATATTATTACTCAATTTTATGATATCCTATAATATTTTTATGAGATAGTCCTAAATTCTAAATTAAAAGTTTAAATCTCTCTGGAGGCTTTACTCTTGATATTATAAACAATTAATATTATAAATAATTAAAATAAAATAATATTTAATTAATTAAAATTACATTCACAACACTTCTACATAATCAAATTTACATTTCATACACTCTAAAATAAAAAACAAAACTCAAGTCTCCAACTCCAGTCAAAGTCAATCAAGACCATTAAGTCATAACATGTAAAAATTCTTGCAAAACATCTTAAAGAAGAATATATATATATATATATATATATATATATATATATATATATAGAGCAGCAAAAAAAAAAATTCAAAAGAAAGATCACAAGAGAATATATACGGTGGCATACATCATACGACTTCTAATGGCAAAAAATCTGCGTAGAATGATAAAAAAAAGCAGCTAAAGTAATACAAACAAAGTGAAGGATAAAGCATCATAAACAAAGAAATTGATAATATGTAAAGAGAAGCTGCTCAATCAATCACACCAAAATGGGGCGATGCAAATATGAACATCCAAACTTTGAAGGGTTATATCACAAGAGCTACTACCAACCAAAGAGTGAAATCATCAACTATCACCTACAAACCTGTTGAAAGATAGTAGCTGTTTGTTGAAAGTCCTATGAGCTTTAGTACCTGCAAACTAATTAAAGCCAAAGTGCAGAATGGGAAAGGGATTATCCCATTACCCATACAAGATAATTATCAGTTATCACCAGCATATTCATTATTCACCATATCATGGGACATGAGTCTATCTGATAAAGAAAAGCATCTGACATACGCCAATAATACAACAATAAAATGGGATAACCGATAGAAAACGGCCCAGAATACATCCATGAATACAACCGGCGATACAACCATGAATCTACCGAAACAACCAGAAATACAACCAGAAAACCACTCGTCAAGAATAGTCCATATAAACATACAGTACAAACAAGAATACAACCAAAAAATTATTAAAGTTATCAAGAATAGTCCATGTCCATCTGACGAGATACAACCACAAACAACATAAATACAAGCCCAAAATTGACCAGTCAGTAGAATAGTCATCATGACCCGGAATACAATAGCATGTAAATACAATAGCATGTAAATAAGTTGACAAATAGTCAGAATACACTAAAATAACAAAAAAATGGGATAACCAATGATAAAGAAAATAACGTCCATGAATACCTGATAGCGTCCATGAATACAGAATCTTCCATCAATATTTTCATAATCTAAATAAAATTACTTCACACTACAAGTTAACAAGCCTCTTCCAAGCATCAATTCATAATAAATTTTGAGAAAATTACTTAACATATATGCAAATCCAGAATGTGTGCAAATTATGCAAATCCAGAATAGTATGCCAATAACAACATAGATCACTAGTTTGGTTAGTAGGCTAGAAAATAAAAGCAAATCCGAATAGTGTACAAATTATGCAAATCCACAAAATAAGCACAACCGGTCACCATAGAAAGGCAACAACAACATCTAACTATATAAAATTGTGCTTTAATTACACATCCATTAAATTGTTGCATGAAAATTAAAATAAAGTACTCAAAGTGACTAGCTAATAACTAATTGTTAATTGATATATCACCATCATCTTTATCACTTTGATTAGAAGTGTACTTCATAACATCTCCTGATTTCATCAAGTTCAAATCATTTAAATCTACAACAAAGAAAGACTTCAATTATACACAATAGAGATACATAAGTGATTTAAATGAAAATTTAATAAATTTATTAAAAGAAAGATTTCAAACCTCTATCATTATATAACCAATCCTTCGTGCATACCAATGCTTCCACAATATCAGTGCACTCCGATATTGATCAAGAATCCTCCCGCTATTACTAAATGCACTTTCAGATGCAATAATAGAAATTGGTATACACAAAACGTCACGAGCCATTGCAGCAACTTCAAGAAACCTATATTGGTTGCCTCTCCAATAATGCAATATGTCTAAATCCATTTTTCTATCAATCCTAGACTCATCTAAGTATAGCTCAAGCTCAGATTTTCTCGGCATACTATCTTAAGAGTCAAAATCCTAAACAAAATAAAAGTATAATATAAAATGTCAACTAACTAAGCAAAAAAAAATTGACCAAAATAAAGTAAGTATACCTGCAGAAATTGTGATTTTGAAATTGTTGAAGTGAATGCCTTGAATTATCAATTTGAGATATTCTAATGAATTCAAGTTTGTAATGATGAACCTTCCATGTTTGATTTTGAATAATTTTTAAACAATGAAAATAACTTCTCCCTCACATTTGCAACTTCTAACCCAATCACCTCCATAAAGTCTTTTATAACACCATTCAAAATTAAATTTGTACCTTGGGAATAACATTACCGCAAGAATTACATAAAAATCAGACCAATATTTCTCAAATTTTGAAAGCATATTTAAAGCCATCCTTCTGATGTAGTCATTATCACTTGAACTTTTATGCTTTAATGCTGCATATGCTATTGGCTTCGGAAAATAGAGATTTGTGTAGGATATCTTGTGCGGAAAAGACACATGTAATTTCATAAAAGGTGCTAAGAAATTGCATATGCTGATAATTTTTTCCCATTCAATTGGTGATGGACAACTCTTGTAGTTCGAGTCACCCAATTCTAAATGCAGAAAGGCATGCCTGTAATAGATAGCACTATCAAGCATAATAAAAGTTGAATTCTACTTAGTAGGAATATCTTGCCTTAGTCCATTCTTTTCATCAATAAAACTTTGTTTAGTACACTCCAAAAATTTTTGTTTTCTTGCTTGAGAACCTTTCACATATTTAATACTTTCATGAACCTTTGATATTAAGCTATCAATGTCTTTTAAACCCTTGAACAATCAAATTTATGATATGTGCACAACATGTATAGAAAGAATTCCCCATTGCAAAGTAGGCCACCTCTCAAATTTAAATGATTTCTCATGAATTCAACAGACACATTATTAGCTGAAGCATTATCTAAAGTAATATTGAAAATTTTTTTTCAATCTCTCAATCAAGTAAAAAAGTTTGAATTACTTCAAATAATGCAAGGCCATCATGCGAAGGTACCATAAAACTGAAATTAAAATTTTTTTTTTGTAATTTCCAATTATTATCAATGAAATGTGCTGTTAAACAAATAAATCTATCAGTATTGATGGAAGTCCATAAATCCGTCAAACAACTATTTAGTGGTACTTTGTGCATTGTTTTTGCCCCTTCTCTTTCATGAACATCTTTTGCAATCTTTTCTAATAGTATTTCTTGAAATAAATTGCAAATCTCGATGCAAATAACGTAAAACTGCTCTAAAACCAGACCATTCAACACATTGAAAAGGTAAATCATGCATAATAATGCAAGCGGTAAACAACTCACGAAACTCTTGTTGGTGAACTTGCACATGGAAATAGATGAAGAAGAATTACTTTGCAAAATAAGTTGGCCTATATAACGTGTATCCCTTTTTTGTAAGTTTGTAAGCGCTTCAAATTGCAAATTTGCTATCACATATGTAGGTTGCACCCACTTTACATTTGCATCTTTGTTTCCCATCATTTTCAGTAGGTAGTAAATCAAAATATCCTCAAACAAATAATAACATTCTTCTCTTCTTTCTAGCAAGTCTATTGCTTGTCTCTTTATTAATTATTTGAATTTCATTCTCACCAATATCTCCATAAAAAAAAACTTCATTTTCTTGAGCATTAGTAATAGTATTGGAATCCTCCATCTAAATTAAAAAAATTGATAAGAAATTTATAAATAATACATTATATATATATTACACTTTCATGAAACCATAAAATATCCATAAGAGCTTTGAAAACACACAGACTCACCTTGGTTGCAAAGAAAAGGAATGGTGGCATTTTCAATATGATAGAATAAATCCAATGTGTTCAATAATGAAACTAAGATCGATAAACCTCAACCTCATACAAGCTAACTAACTAGGTGTTGTGACATTAACAATCTACAAAAAGAGTAGAGACATAAAATATGCTAATTTCTACAATCCACAATGTAGCCAAAATACAATATCCTTTTCCATACAACTAATTTCCATGTGGCCTGGCCGAAAGTGAAACAACACGGCCATCCATATTCCATAGTCCATACAATAAAAAAGAAACAATCACCAAACACGAATGACAGAGAAGGATTGATTTTCATTACCTGGGAGGAATAAGAGGTCGAAAGAAGAAGGTGTGGAGTCGAGAGAAAGATGATGCCGAGATGACAACGTCGAAGGATTCAACTTTCGATGAATCGAGAAGAGGTAGAGTCGTAGAAGCGAGCGCAGAAGGAAAGGAAGTCCGACTCGAAGTGAAGCGAAGTGAGCGAGAGGAGAAATTAAGGCTTATGTTACCGCTGCTATGGATTTACATATTTGCTTCCCAGTTATATGGGTTTCTGAACAATCAGACGTCGAAAAAAGACTTCCAACAGCGCAAACGGTGAATTGAGTTATTGTCAATTCGGTTGCCTTCGGGTTTTTTGGGTTCAGCACCCACTCGAAAATACATTTAGTGAATATTACACATAACCGGAATCTATTTTCGACCCAAAACACGGATTTTTTTGTCGGGTTTGTCGGTTGTCGAGTCGGGTCATTTTTTGACACCCCTACTTTTTCCCTTGATTTCTACATATTTATGTACGTATATAGATCTCTTTATATACTAATGATCAAGATATCATATCTATCATTTAAGATATTATACTAAATATTAATATTTATCCTTATTTATGTGGACAAATTTTTGATCTTATATACAAATCATTAAAAACATACTTATTTATAATTGACTCTAGTTGATATATAAATAAATTTGAAATTAAATAAAAAGTCATTTAAATTATATTTTTCTACTAATTAATCAAATATTTATAAAATATAACATAAAAATATGTGTAAATCATTAAAAATATACCTATTTATAAAATTTTCATCAAATGACGATAATTGTGAAACTTAAATCCAAGTTGTCAAAATATTTAAAAGAATAATTACATATAAGTCGTTGGTCTTATATAACTGTAAATCGTTTGTCAAACGGGCGACTATATTAGACACTTAAATGGGTGACTAGTGCCACGTCAAATTTGATATGATAAGCAAGTCATTCGTTAAACGTGCAACTATATCTATATCAAAATTTTATTTTTAAGATACTTAAATTATTATTTATATTTTAAATCGTACTTATTCTAAAAATTAACCCTGAGGCGGCAATGGTGAGCTGCGCTGTTAGATTTTCGACAGTGCAATTTTATTCCATAACATTACCACGCCTCCGCCAGAGTCTATGTCGCCGGATGCATGGGACGCTCTTTCGGTACTAATTTTAGTGATGGGAACTCTACCAGCCTTAGCAGTCCGAAAAAAAGAGCTCAACCAAAACTATTCTTATCGGGTACTCTTGGGATCTCTTGTATTGATCATCATATTGACAATCTTTCTTATTATTAAGCGGAGGATGAGGAGAAAGGTGCCAATACCTCCATTGATTATCTCGAGGAATCCCTTGTATAAAAGTAGACATAGCAAAGATTCTTTGATGAAGAATATTGAATCCTTGTTACTTGATGAAGCCAGTCAAAGGATTTTTCCAAAGAAAATAAGTTGGGAGAAGCAGTTGGAGTGGTTTACAAAGTGCTTGAAGATGGGCGAAAATGGTAGTGAGCAGTATCAATAACATGGCGATTAAAGCAATTGAAATGAGGTGGGTTCTATGGCTAAACTTGACGAAACCTTGCAAGTGTTGGGTTGTACTGAAAGATGAGGAGAAAATTCATCTATGAATACCTCCCTAACAACACAACAAGTATTTATTCGGTGTTTGAAGATCTGTGCTCGTAAAGTTGGCGGGATAGAAGATTATTATGGTGCAAAAACACCGTTATACTGATAGAGCGGGAATGTCGAAGATCCGAGGCATCCCCTTATATGGAGAAGGCGTCGGGCTGCAAAATTATGAGAGGACTTAATTAATATAAAATAAATCCAGCTCAAAATTAAAATATGAATTGAAATTGCGGTGTCACGAAGACCTCGTTATGCTCGATAGAGTGAGTTTAGTTATGCTTTCAAATAAATAAGATAAGATCCGGTAGTGTCACAAGACGGCCAATCGCTGAGAGAGAGATGCGGAAGGTCGAATAGCCCCGTCCCCTTCGGGGGAGGGAGGCTGGTTTTGGACGGAGACTAAACAAAAAAAATAACGAGCTTAAATTGAACTTATTTTAGAATGATAATTAAAGAATAAACCTACATATATGCTCTTTTTATGCAGGTGTTTGAAGACCCTGTTATGCTCACTAGAGCTAACGGGTAGAAGATCCACCGTAGTGTGTAAGACAACGGCGTTATGCTAAAGGCACAAGAAGGTCGAATAGCCCCGATCGACCCCATGAGGGAAGATCTTAGGAGGTTCAGAAATTTGGATTGACACAAAGCTTAAATATGATTAAATAAGAGTATTAATAAGCTTAAATTAAACTTAAATAAAATAATGATGAATCAAGTCAAACCTACATATAAAATTCTAAAGTCTTTAAATAAGAATGATCTCGATAATTTTTGGCGATCATAAATAAGACTTTAATGACCTGAGGGTTTGTCTCCTAACAAGAATAAAATTCAAGTAAAGCTTCTGATTATCTTGATAGTTGCCTATGAGCACAAACAAAACTTATAGTGGATTTGAAAGCTTGTCCTTCAATCAGAATAAGGATCAAATATAATCCTTCAAAACAAAAAAAAGAATTTGAATAAGATTTGTGATGAGCTTATGAGCTTCTTAGCGATCGCGAGCTAAGTTTTATTGAAACTTAAACAACTCAATGTGATATGAACTAAATGCATACAAATGAATATTAATCTAAATAATTGAACAAGAGTTGAAACACCTTAAGCCACCGGATTTGCAACATATCATACAAGCGAATAGAAGGTGTTAATTAAGGCATTCTTAGATACACCTACATGTGCTCGAATAAAGAGATTTCAAGTGCAAATTTTAATGTCTGAAAAGGCTGCGAAGGCTAAATTGGAATCAATTAAATATTAATCTAAAAAATCTAATAAGATATTAGATCAATCTATAACATCTTCTTCGCCACCGGATTCGCAACATATCATACAAGAGAATAGAATGCGTTAATTAAGGCATTCTTAGATACACCTGCATGTGCTCGGACATAGAGATTTCAAGTGCAAATTTTAATGTCTGAAAAGGCTGCGCATGCTAAATTGAAATCAATTAAATTTTAATATGAAAATCTAATAAGATATTAGATCAATCTATAACATATTCTTCGCCACTGGATTCGTAACATATCATACAGTCAAATAGAAAGTGTTAATTAAAGCATTCTTAGATGCACGTATGTCTTCGGACATAAAGATTTAAAGTACAAATTTTAATGTAATAGAAAATCACGTAGTGGAATCAATTAAATATTAATCGAAAAATCTAATAAGATATTAGATCAATCTATAACATCTCTCGTCAGATTCATATCATATGGCGAATAGAACGTGTTAATTAAAGATTCAATTAAACTCTTGCACACTTTATAAAGCATGATTAAAACTTAAATTTAATACCTCGAAAGTGTTTCTTAAACAACGCATGGCTACACATGAATGCTTAAGCATGGCTGAGATCTTTAGGTTGATTCCCGGTTGGGTATATGGACTGAGTCCGGGTTAACAAAACCTAATGATGTTGTTATAGCTTTCTCTCATAAGAAAATCTCAGCTAATTACGTCATTTGGTACAATGACCATCACATATATCCCCAATGATAACTTAGTTGATCGAAGATATCAACAGGAGGGGTAATCATTATTATCAAAATATTTAAGATATTTATATTCAATATCCTCAAATCCAAAATTCTAAAAATATAAATCTAGGTATGATCCTCTATTATTAAATTGATAGAGTTGACAAGATCTAAAATAATAAATTAAATGATTTGAATACTGCATGGGCCTAACTATGTGAATGCTTAAACTTAGTATCAGGATGATGCTGATTGATTCCGTTGGGGTCTACGGGTCCGGGTTAACAAAACCTAATGATGTTGTTATAGCTTTCTCTGTATGAGAAAATTTGTGAGAAGCTAATTCTGTCATTTGGTAGTATAATGACTATCTTTTAACTCCCCAATGATAACTTAGTTGATCGAAGATATCAACTTGAGGGGTTATCATTATTATTAAAAATATCTAAAATATTATATTCAATATTCTCAAATTTAAAATCCTCAAAAAATAAATATAGGCATGATCATCTATTATTAAATTGATAGAGTCGACAAGATCTAAAATAATAAATTAAATGATTAAAACACCGCGAGGCCCCTATCTTGAATGCTTAAATTTAGTGTGAGGATCTTTGGCGGGTTGATTCCTTAGTCTTGGACTAGGTCCAGTTAACAAAATCTAAAAACTTATTATAAGAATTTCAACTTAGTAAAATATTTGAGAAGCTAATTCTATCATGTGATAGTAGATCTGATCCTCTATTCTAACATATTTTGTGGTGCGCTGCAGTGAAAGGCAAAGGAACGGGGTTGGATATGCGATTGAGAATGCAAGGTAAGGGGTGAGACGCCGAAAATCGAAGGAAGAATTTGATTCACGATTTTCTTTCGACGTAGCGGAAGAGGGGCTTGAGCGAGGAGTCGCCCAAAATCGGAAAAATTCGCATGCTAATGATTTTCTTCCCTGATTTACAACATGAAAAGGACTGACTAGAGTGAGGGTGACGAAAATCGAAGGAAGAATTCGTCTGCTGATGATTTTCTTCCCTAGTTTGTGGCGCAATTGAAAAGGGACGGCTAGAGCAAAGGGGTGTGACGTAGAAAATCGAAGAAAGAATTCGTCTGTTGACGATTTTCTTTCCGATTCTGATGCGGATGAAAAAAGAGTTATGTTGCAGTGGTGGGTCATGAACAGGCAGTTGATGATTTGAAGGCTGGGCAGTTGGTGATAAAGTGTGGGTCGGGTAGTTTAGCGTCGACGCAGTCAGCGGTGGAGCTAATATCCTAGCAGTTCGGTGGAAGCCAGTTGAGAGCATAGCGGGTTTCTGAATTGTGGCGAAGTGAGCTTCTATCATTGGTGGTTGATTGATTGGTTAGGCGGAGATTGCAGTGAACCACGGATGTCTGGAGTCAGGACTGGCAAGCCATGAGTCCAGTCTGTCGCAGGAAGTCCTGGGAGGTCTGGTCAGCCGTTCTGAATTATCAGCACTGCGGGTTGAAGGGCGTCTGGGATTCTCAGCCTTGGCCAGAGGGGTGGTGGAAGATAAAGCGATGGAAGGAAACTTATCAGCCAGTTACCTGGGCTCGAGTAGCGTGGGCTTGTCAGCTGCGTATGAACGATGGATCAGCGATGTCTGATGGTGGGTTCTGAATACAAGAAGAGGGAGTATCAAGGCGTCCATGGGGGACACATGACTTGGGATATGATGGCGGACAAGCGAGAAAGTTTCAATAGGAGGAGAATTTTTTACCTTTTTTTTGGCTTTTATTTTCGTTTTCCCACCGGAGAGAGGTGAAATTTCGGATGAGGAGAGGAACGGGTGACCTGAATGAGAATGAGGAGAGAGTGGGAGAGAATGATGAGGGAGTTGAGGGAAATGGGGGGAGTAGTTTTCAATTTTTTTTTTAAATTATTTTTTTTTTCTAGAAAACTGAAAATGGGAGGTAATGGTTGAGCAGAGGGTAATTTGAGAATTTTAAATTAATTTTAAATTAATTCAACCAATTTTAATTTGAGTTTCATCCCAATAAATACACATAGTCAATATATATCAATTCAAGGTAATTTCATTATTCTGAATGCAATGACGCAATCCGTTTCACTATCGGAGACCATTTGGTTTGAGTCGGCGCCAAATTGAGTCAATTTTAGCTCAAAATACGCATCGCCGCTTTCCACCGCTCAATTTTCACGTAAATTCATCCGAATTGAGTGTGAACAGTCTTATTTGATATATTTCGATATTTTGAAGCTAACAACGTAATCAATTTCATGAACGTAGATCGTTCAGACATTGTCGCAGCTTCTCGACTCCGATATGCATGTCAATACATTGATAGCTCAAGCGCTTAATTGATTGATCATTAAATTTTGCGATATTTATATTCTGATCAATTTCATTATTTTGAACGCAATGGCGAGGTCCGTTCATTGATTGGAGATCGTTTCGACCATTTTCGATGATATTCAGTACATTTTGATCCCCGATTTGCGCACCATCACTTCCAAAGTTCATCGAATTTAACTTGTGAGCTTGACTCGACTTGTGACACACATCTGAAGATTAAAAAAAGCCCCCCAACAAATGTGATTTGTGTATGGAGCGAGTCACATTTGTTGGAATTGCCATTTAGGCGTCATAGAGCTTGGATCTTTTAGCGATTCAATAACTTATGGAGCTTTGGCGGTTGTCATTAGTGTGTTACCTTATTGACCGCTAAATGACGGATTGACCAACTTGTCGAGAATTGATGATAGATAAGAGTTTTATACCATCTACTATCAGCAATGGCTTTACTAAAGATCTCTTTCTTTTATGTTGTGCATATTTGAGTCTCCTCCTTCATGCTTGGTGGGGTTTGATGGAGGAATTGGTCTGCTTATTTTGATGAATGACTCCACTAGGGAATCAATTTATCTGTGCTTGAATGGATTTAAAATTCCTTCTGTCCTAGCTTTGAGCTTGATGAACTAGATGAAGGATTGACCTGATTTGTCAATATTAACTTGTCAGGAAGTGTATGCACTCCATGAACCCTGCTTCTTTGCTTTGTGATTAGTTGAAGGATACATGCAGATGACCCCTTCCACATAGTCAATGTTGAGTTATTAGTCTAGCAACTTATGCTTTGAATAACCATAAAATTCTTTAGTTCACCATCGACTTTGTATGAACTATGGAATTACTTCCCGATCATGTACTGCGGACTTGATGAGGAGATAGGCTTTGATCTTTGCTTTGAGCTTGATCAGATCATTTGAGAATAGATTGAAATATCACCTTATAGGTAATATGAAGATTGATTTGAGGTAGCCCTGAATTGAGCGTTTCCTCAGATTTCCTCGATCTATCGATCAAGTAGAGAAATCTCTTGGATCCTGATTGCTTGTAATCACTAAGCTGGATCTGGTTTGAGATTGAACAGCTATCGTCATTGGACTGGCGAGTAGTAGCTCTTTCACTATGGTCTTTTCTTGCGGCTTGTTAAGTGAGGCAAGCGTCAACAACTTGGCCATATTTGGGCTTGTTGAGTTTGACCTTTAGAATTTTGACTAAAGGCAGGGTTTGTGATTTTTCATCGTGAATGGGCTCTTTCATTTGTGGCCTTTTCTTGTGGTTTGTTGAGTAAGGAGAGCGTCAGTAACTCGACCATGTATGGACTTGTTGAGTCAGACCTTTTGAATGCATTCGTGTCCTAGACTTTAGGATGTAGAGGTTGATGTTTCTCCAACTTAGTTGATTGAAGCTTCCAGAATCAGGAATTCTTTTGACTTCATCTTTAGAATTTGGCAAATCTAAGAGATAGATTTCTTGATATTTAGGGTCTTTTCATGCATAGGGATGATTATTATTTTATTCTGCTTCTACAACTTAACAGTAATAATTATGGATATATCCCAAGATTTTGGTATAAAGCTCGATGTCAACCTGAATAAGAATATATTTGAGGATCTCTTCTTATGGCACGATGTCAACTCAAATAGACTTGATATAAACTAAAAAATTGCCCCTGTCTTGTAGGGGAAAATCTAAAGTATATTTAGGAGAATTTTCAAGATGAAAGTATATAAATACATCAATATTTGAATCGATATATTCTAAAGGGGATTTTAACATACAACATTGATTTCATGTGTATATAAAATCTAAAATTCCCCTATATGGAAAATTTTCACGAAAAAGTTCTTCATCTAGAGTATGTTTATTTAGGGATCTCAACATGAAGCACGATGTCAACCTAAATAGATGTATTAAAAAAATGCCCCTTATCTTGGAGGGGATTTCTATTATACCTTGAGAATGTGATCATCAAGTATAGTACTTTTTTATGTATCGACCATTAATTGGCCGCATTGGTCTTTCATCTTTTAAGTTGACAAGTTGGTATGCCCTTCCTTGATACAGTTTTTCAATGACGAAAGGGCCTTCCTAGTTAGGCTCAAATTTACCACCAAATTTTTGATTGGGAATAATTGGTCTTCTCAGCACCAGGACCAATTCTCCTATTTGGAATGTTCGACCAGATGGTCAAAAGCCCTTGACATCTTTGCTCGATAGACTTCGATTTTGATGAGCTTGCAATCTAACTTCATCAAGTGTCGAAGTTCCTCCATTCTTAAAGCATTTTGATCTTTAGTTAGATTGCTTGGCTACTCGAGTGAATGTAACTCAACTTCAAGCGGAAGAACTGCTTGATTCAAATACCAATGAATAAGGAGTGGCTTTAGTAATCTTATAGGTAGTTTGATAATAGAGCCTCAACTAGCTTGGTATGCCATTCTTTATTATTTTAGTGAGGATCTTGAGCAATTTGACTAATGTCTTGTTGAAGGCCTCACCAAATCATTTGCTCTTGGATTGTATATTGAAGAGTATATTAATTTTATGTCGATAATCTATAAATCTTTTGCACTTTTGAAACTTTTATATGCATTATTTTGCACACTCCAAAATTGCTGACCACATGAAGAAGTTGATCACTTGGTTGGTAACTTCTTTAAATAGTAGCCTCAACATGGAGAAATAATCAATCGCTGCTAGGATTAGGCAATGTCTAGCTGATGACAGTGGATTGATTGGTCCAATTACATATGTACCTGAACATTTGAATGGCCAGGATGCTATTGTTGGGTGTAATGGATTTGGAGGTTGATGGATGAGATGCTCATGTACTTGACACTCATGACCATTCTTAGCATGATTAATACAATCTCTCACCATAGACGGCCAGTAATAGCTCATCCTTTTGATTTTTCGCCATCTTAGGACTGATGTGCACCACAAAGTCCTTCATGAACTTCAATCATCACTTTTCTTCATCTACACCTAGGCATCGTAGCCACATTTATTCAAAGGATATATGATATAAAGTGTTGTTGACAAAAGCATAGCGTAACATTCTCTTTTCAATATGAGCTATCAATGATTTATTACTTGGTCGATGAAGGCTTGCCTCTAATCATGTGACTCTTCTACAACAATGGCTTCACACTGCTTTTCTGAGGCAATATCATTCTTAGCTCTTCTTGGTACAACTTATTGTTGATTTTGGATAGTATGAGAACGAGTGCATCCTCGGGTCGATTTGGTAACCCCTCTGCAGGATTGATACTTTATTGGCTCTTGTAAATATGCCGATCATGACATAATCACTGTTCATACTTGTCATTCTCTTTGCTAGTTTTACTAAGCAGTCGACTTTACTGTTCTCGGATTGGGAGACTCGAGTTAGTGTGATATTTGATATCTGCTTCATAAGCTCAAGAACTTGCTTATGATAGAAAGCTAACTCAAGCTTGTTGATTTTATAGATGACAAGTACTTGATTTATAATTAACTGAGAATCACCAAAAATGTGCAGGTTTTGAATGCCTATGAAATTAGCTTCTTCAAGACACACTAATGCTCATATTCAACTTCATTATTAGTTCTTGGCTCGGTCGTATGATCGTCTCATTATTCCTCCTTCTGGTGTTA
Organism: Cymbidium sinense; assembly: GCA_021442155.1. Classification (NCBI taxonomy): domain Eukaryota; kingdom Viridiplantae; phylum Streptophyta; class Magnoliopsida; order Asparagales; family Orchidaceae; genus Cymbidium; species Cymbidium sinense. The sequence goes on from CM038215.1 coordinate 266,392,323, forward strand.
TGAAGATAATGCTGATTCCTGCTCTTACTTTTGAAAAATTTAGATGTTAGACTTGTTTGACTAATGAGGCCTTATCAAAGTACACTTCCCAAATTTGTGATTTCTCTCTTTCATGAATGAGCATAATTTGTTCATCGGGCAAATCGTCATTAAGAGAGTGCAGATGGGATGTGCAAGAAAATCTAAGACTTGTCCCTTCACTAACTTGGAACATATGTGATATCAAATTGTAATATTGCCCATCTTCTTTGCACATGCCAGGTCTTGTCATCAAGTACATAGGATCAATCCTTGAAATGAGGGTAATCTTGTGAGATAACATATAATGATGAAGCTTTTGGACTGCAAAGATCAATGCTAAACAATACTTCTCTATCAGAGAGTATCTCATTTTTGCTCTTATTAATCTTCGACTGATATAATAAAGAGCATTCTCTTTGCCTTCTTTATTGTGTTGTGCCAATAATTCTCCAAGGGACTCTTCTAATGCTGCTAGGATTGGTGGATTTAGCAAGTAACTTTTAATGCTATTGAAATCTTCTTGGCACTCCTTGTCCCACTTGAATGGAGCATCCTTCTTCATTAATCTTATGAATGGTTGACAGTGCATGATAGATTTGATATGAATTGGTGAATGAATATAAGTTGTCCTTGTAAAGAACGAAGCTAACGCAAACTCTTCGATGGAGGCATCTCCATAATTGCCTTAATTTTGGCGAGATCAATTTCAATACCTCTGTGACATACAATGTACCATAGGAATTTTCCAGATGATACCCCAAATGCACATTTTAGAAGATTCATCATAAGATCATATTTTTTAATTCTTCTAGTACAATTCTTAAGTCTTCGAAGTAATTTTCATGGTTTAGGCTCTTCACCACCAAATCGTCGACATAGCATTCCACCTTTTGATGAATTAACTCATCAAACATACGTGTCATGGCTCTTTGGTATGTAGCTCCAGCATTTTTAAGCCAAAGGGCATGACTGTGTAGCAATAGATGTTAATAGGTGTTCTGAATGATGTATATTTTTTATCTTCAGGTGCCATTTTGATTTGGTTGTATCCCAATGATCTGTCCATGAATGAGAACATGTCATTGTATCCCAAAGTTTTCTGCCCCTTTTTCATTGAAGCCGTGAACCATCAACTTATCTTTCCCAAGATGTTGGATATCCAACGATAATTCTCTTAATACCTTTAGACTCATGATAAGAAGAACACAGATAATCAATATCGGCTCCGAAGATCTTCCTCATCAGATCCAAATCTTCTATGCTTAATACATTTTTCAGCAAAGTAAGCTTCATAACTCTCCATATATTTGAGTGCTTGTATCAAAGTTTCTCGGAGGTCTTTTGATATCAAGAGAGCCTCATACACACTCAGTTGTGTAGAGATCTTTCTTAGATGTGATAGAATATGATAATCTATTTTCTCGCTTGATTTAGGCTTTGTTCTAGAATTTCTAGGAATAATATTTTCGTTGACTTCGATTTGCTCATCTTTATCTTTATTTGTATTTTCTTTCTTTGATGAAGGTGGTAAGACTTACTTCTCACAACTTGAATAACTTTGTCTCGCTCAAATTCATCCAAGAGGTAGTTTCTTCAAATTTCCCTATTCGGAAGATTAAAGGGTTAGACTCATTTTTCAACGTCATATGTTTCATACGTGATGATATCGATAAGTCTGACTGATCATTCGATAATAAGGATAGTAGTTTGGATTATTGACTTGATCAGCTTCTTCAGGCCTTTTGATTTCTAATAACTGTAGATCGGCTTTGACTACTTGTCGAAATAATTTGGCCACACTATCCCTTCTAAATGAATATTCTTTATTCATCCTTTCTTTAAGAGATGGTCTCACTTGCTCATCATCTCTTGTCGCTTGTTTAGGATGTTCTCCACCACTTGAAATAGTTCAAGGTTTATCATTACCTCATAATATCAATTTTGGTTATGGATTAGAGTAAACAGACTTTTTACCCTTATCATCATTATGCATTGGCTGCTTTCCTTTATCTACATTATATATCACCCGCTTTTTGCCATTTGAGCTATATGAAGCGGCATGAGTTTCATTTCTTCTTGAGTCTGAAGGTTTGTTTCTCTTTGCTTTATCTGCATAGACTTTAGACTTAGGGCGGTTCAACTTTTCAAATTTAGTTACCCTATCAAGCAGGTCCTGAAATGTTTCAATCGACGCCATGCATAAAAATAGTGTTATTTTATCATCCATATTGCTCATTAGCAACTGGATCGCATGTTCTTCTTCCAACTGTTGCTCATACTTCATACTTAGGTTGTGCCAACGACTTATGAATTTTGTCGCTGACTCATCTTTCCTTCTCTTCAGCAAGACAAGGTCTGCGATTGTGATTTTCTCGGTTGTACTAGCGAACCTCTTCACAAATATAATTTCCAATTCAACAAATGTTTTAACTGAATTATTTGGCAGTTCTGCATACCATTCAAAAGTTGCTAAAGTCAGGCTATTGATGAATTGGCAAAAAAGCAGTGCATTGTTCCCTCCTATGTAACCACAAGTAGCCTTAAATTGGGCTATATGTTGCTTTGGATTACCAAGCCCGCTGAAAGTATTGAATTCGGTACCAAATAACCTTTCGGGTACGACACTTAGTGGTATTCAAGGTAGTGACCTTACTCACCACTTTTTTTGGCTTTCTCACAGCTATGATCCTTTATCTTTTTATTGATTATTGTTTCTAGTTGAGCAGTTGTTATAGTTCCCAATGTGCTAGCTAGATTTTGAATTATCGGTTGGATAGGAGTTTGGTTAACTTCATCCCTTGCTTCATGCATAGCATGTACTGTGGGAGCTTGAGGTACCATGCGATGATACTGTTGTATGATTGGTGATTCTTGAACAAAAGCAGACTGATGTGATATTCCCATGCAACATCTCCATCATGATGTTCATTTGTACCATCATATCATTCATTTGGTACCCAAGTAATCTCCTTATCTTTGACCTCCATTTGGCCGCATTTCTCTTTGCTCTCTAACTAGTAGACCTCCAAATCAAGATAAGCTTACGAATTGAATTCGACGAACTTCGGAGGTGACAGTGCACAAATCGGGGTCAAAATGCACTAGACGTCACTAAAGATGGTCAAAATGACCTTTGATCGATGAACGAACTTTTCATTAGTGTTGAATATCAAAATCGTCGATATAATTATTGCAAAATCTAATAATTCGATTGAAACTATCAAAGTGTGTCGATCATGCAATTGAAGTTACGACGATATCCGAATGACATATGTTCATAAAATTGAGTATGATGTTAGTTTCAAAATATCAAAATCTATCAAATGAGATTGTATGTGCTCAATTCCGATAAGTCTGTGCAAATGTCGACTGATTTGAAGTGATAATGCGCAAATCAAGGCTAAAATCTATTGGATATCACCGAAATTAACTCAAATGACCTCCAATCGACGAACGGACTTTGCCATCGCATTCAAAATGTCAAAATTAGTCAAGTTATGAATATTGTATGACTTGATGAGCAACTGGTTAAGCACTCGAGTCATTAACATGCCTGCATGCATATCGAGGTCAGGAGGTGCCGACGAGGATCAAACGATCTTTATTCACGAAATTGATCATGCCACTGGCTTCAAAATGCTGAAATCTATCAAATAAGACTGTTCGCACTCAATTCGGATGAATTTGCACAAAATCGAGCAGAAAGAAGCGGCGCATTTGAAAATTAACTCAATTTAAACAACTTCTGGCCTTGATGAAACTGCGCCATTACGTTCAAAATAATGAAATTATCCTAAATCAATATATATTGACTATGTGCATTTATCGACGTGAAACCCAAATTAAAATTGGTTGAATTAATTTAAAATTAATTTAAAGTTCCCAAATTATCCCTGCTCAACCATTCTCTCCTATTTTCAATTTTCTAATAAATAAATAAATAAATAAAAGAATAATTCAAAAAAATTTTTTTGAAAACCACTCCCCCCATTTCTCTCAACTACTCTCTCTCATTCTCGGGAAAATATTACGTCGAGTCCATACTAATCGTCGGACTCCAATCGCATGACACATTGTACGTCGCGTAAAAATGGCGCCGAAGATGGAACGGTGCTATTTTACGGTTTACAAAAGCTGGGAATGAGTATATCTGGAGAAATTTAAAATATCTTCATTTAGGCGTCGTATTTTTTTATTTGGTGTGAGAATACTGAAAGAGCTATGAAGAAGGAGAATGAATCTAGAAATGGAGGCGTTGAGAAATAGGCGATGATGTCATAAATAAAATGGATCGGTAATCTTTTAAGGAGTTGTAATCCTTTTGTATTCATTTATTTTTCATGATTTTGTCTTATTCGAGAAAACATATTCAATGTAATCCTTGGGGAAATTGGTGGTATTTTGATTAATTTTTTAGTGCATATTTACATATGTACTCTCTATAGTGTCTTTTGATTATAGGATTTTTTCATTTTTTCACTCTCAGCGGTTGTTCGATCATGGTAACTAAATCCCAATCGCAATGATGTGGTTTTATTAGGGATTTAGGCTCTTTCCTCAGCCTCACCCTCTGTGTCTGTATTGCCTCTCTGCTTATATACTTCTCTCATACCTCATGTCTCATTACCTCTGCCTCTATGTCTGCTCTTGTGCCTCTGTCCTATACCTTCTATACCTCTATACCTTCTGTCATATGCCTCTGTGCCTCTCACCTCTGTGCCTCTGTCTGTCCCTCATGTCTCTGTGCCTATACCTTCTATACTGCCTATGCATACTCTTTCTCTCTCATGCCTCTGTACCCTCTATACCTTCTGTGCCTCTATACCCTCTGTACCTCTTGTACCTCGCCCTCAGGTTTGCTTTTGGTGGTCGTTGAATGATTTTTGGGTATTTTTTGTGTCTCTAATTGTACCCTATGCTCTGTACTCTGTTTCATCAGTACTCTATTATCGTGGCTTTGGACTCTATGTTTTCCAGATGAATGTGGTGAATGAGCAATGCGATGATGAAGTTGTTTTATCTAATGACCCAAATTTGGGGTATCTGCAAGGCACAGTTGTGCATAATGAAACCGAAGCTTATGCACTGTACTTTGTGATTATGCACATCAAAGTGTTAGAAAAGACCATACAAGTTATTGGCCAAACTCTAAGAAATTGAAATCGAGAGATTTTAAAGTGCAGCAGTTGGAAAAACACATCTAAACCATATAACAAAATTCAAGAAAAGCGTCGAGGAGTGGTTGTCGGCGATGATTCAATTCGTGTGGTTTTGGAGGGGAATTTGGTTAAAAATATATAGAGAGCCATAATCATTCACGGCAAAAGGGTGATCGCATCTTCTCGAGATCATGAGAATCGATGAGAAGGCATCGGTTTTGATGGCGATAAGAGCGACATTAGTGCGCAGCGTTATCTAGCGAGGAAGTTGATGGGGTAGAGAATATTGGATTCACCAAAAGAGATGCTTTCAATTTCATCCGAAAAGCGAAGGTCACGGATTGCAAGTGGTGATAGCAATTATCTGTTGTTCAAGGAAAGACAAGCGTGACGAGATGTTTGCATGGGATGTTCAGGTTGATGCGTCTGATTGCTTGGTGAGTTTTTTTTGGAGCAATGGTATGTCTAGGGTTGAATTTGATTGTTTTGGGGATGTGATAATTTTTGATACTAGCTATCGGCTCAATAAATATAATCTTGTCTGTGCCCCACTCGTTGGAGTGAATCATCATTGGCAAAACGTCTTATTCGGAGTAGCCTTTTTGTCGGAAGAGACCATCGAGTCATTCACATGGTTATTCCGGACATTTCTTCGGTTGATGGGTGGCAGGCATCCTATGATATTTCTTGATCAAGATCAGCTATGAGCTATCGAATATACCATACGCGTCATAGGTTGTGCCAATGGCATATCTCAAAGAAAGCCCCCTCCAAGGTCCATTGCTTTAGTAGTAACAAGAGAGTTCAAGGGCTATTCTATGCATGCATGAGCAAATGTGACACAGAGGATGAGTTTGAGGATGCTTGGTCTGCCATGCTAGAGGAGGGCAATCTGTATGATCATGCTTGGCTATCTGAACTTTACAAAATTAGGCAGAAATGGTCCACCGCATTCAACAAAGATAAATTTTGTATTGGCATCTTGTCCACTCAGCGTAGTGAGGCCACAAATAGCGTGTGTCATGGTATTTCGAAGCCAACAAGTTGTTGATTGTTTCTTGGGATTGGAGAAGGTGATGGAAACATGGCGTGAACATGATGAAGACTTCAAGTGTATCCAGTCAGCAATTGTTCCTGTTGTTAGGAGTAGTCCAATTCTTAAGCAAGCTACTTTGTTTTATACGAGGAAGCTTTACTCTATGTTCAAGAAGAATTTACGCATGGAGTTGGGGATTATATTCTTGTGTCAGATGATAGGCCCATGGAGTACTTGGTGAGGAACTTAGAGAAGAAGAATGCATCCAAAACTTGGATTGTCCACTTTGATGTGTCTACTATGGATATTTCTTGTAGTTAGAAATTTGAAATGATGGGCATACTTTGTACTGCCGCATTAGAGTTCTTAGCGAATGATGTCTGCATTCGGATAAGTACCTCCTCATGCGGTGGTCTACAGAAGCAAGAGGGACATCTACATCGATGGTTCATATAGAAGGTTAGTACATGTGGAAGCGAGATGGCGGCATTATTTTCGAGGAACCATATAAGTCGATATGCATATCAAATTAGCTCCGAGCGGGGTAATAAGATTCGAGGATTACATGCTTGCATCTCTTAGCGACTATCGATGAAGTGGACTCCGTAATAAGTGAGAATTCTCCACCGCTTGATGATCGGTTAAGAGGAAGAAGGCGACCACATCATCGGTAAGGATAAGGGGCGGTTTGAAGGATCCAATCAAGAGACGTCCAAAGGGTGTTTCCAACGCAAGGCTCAAGGCTTATTGGGAGAAATCCAAAATCCACAAGTACTTATCCTACTTGCCTCGATGTTGCTATTACTTATATGTTCTGTAAATATTTAATTCATTATATTTTCTTGTCTTAGAAACAAGTGAAGTCAGAGTCTTTGTAGAGCGGGATCGTCGGTTGCGGCTCACTCTCTGTTATGCCGTGCTTTTCACGTAAGCTAGAATATTTCACATTGTGTCAAACATTCATCCATTACTAAGATGTTGTACCATTACTACGATGTTGTACCACAGGAATTCAATTTGACCTCATCAATCAACCAACATGAAGGGTACACTAAGCTGATGATGGATATTATTACGAGACGGCATTTTGATGCATGATATTATCCAAGAAGGCATTTTTTTAATTTCATTTTGCTCATTTTAGTCATAATGCTTGTATTTTTTTTCTGTTCATTTCATAACTTTAGTAAAGTCTTCTTTTCCTTTTTAATCTTACCATTTTTTGCAAGTGAAACTGTACAATTTTTTCCTTAATGTCTTCTCAAATTTTTTGTTGTTTTTTGTTGTTTAACTCTATAGCCCAGATGAGGTCTAATATTTGATTATTTTTGTAGGTCTAGTTGTTCATGCCTCCTTTTTCTGCTGTAGAATGATTTTTATGGTTGCTTTGTTCTCTTAAATTAGCATTAGTTTCTTAAAGTTAAATAACAAACCAATATGTCATTTTTTCTTGAAGGATGTGTCCAAATTTTTGTTTTTAGCTGAAATAAGTCATGATCTCCAAAAAAAAAGGAGAGAAAAAAATTGAGATTGTTCCAAGTTAATTTATGAATCTCAGCTGTTTGATTCAATCAATCACAATGATTTAGATTTCATCAATCGCAATGATTTATGATCTTGTTTAAACCACTTCCTTTATTTCGCTTTTTTTTGCGAGTTTAATGAGAAGTTGCTATCATCTTCCAACTATGTTACAGACAAGCTCTCTTATATATCTCGACATTTGTTTTTTTATGTTGCATATTGGTAGATTCTAAATTATTGTAATCCCTTCTTATTAGTTAAGTTTATCTATACAGCATTGTAATGATTCAGCTTTTGGGAGATATGTTGCTTGAACGGTCAAATTCTCATGTAATGACTGGATATGTTGCTTGAACGATCAAATTCTCATGATTGATTTATTTATCTAATTCCTCATCCTCTCACCGGTGTTTTCGTTTCTTCCATTGAGTTTTTTCAAAATGCTATCATTCAAAACTAACCTTTTCACTTTTTTTTATGTGAGACTAAATTTTACATGCAATTACATGCATGTCACACAATTCTCATTCATTTACATATCCAACTCAAAAAATATTAATATTTATATAAGTAACACCGAAATCTTTAATATTACATCATTAAATATCATCATCATTATCTTTTTTAAAATAAAATACATTATTTTATACATGAAAAAATGCTATATTAGAAAAGAATTGTATTCTATGTATGTAATATTTAGATAGAATTCGCATTTTCTCCTCAAAAGAATCAACGATGAATTTATTTCTATGCTCGGGATAAAAGTAAGCATCCAACTAGATGCATTTCATGTATTTAAGGTTATTTTTTGCCTCGATTCGGTTTGATTATAAAAATACTATTTACCATTTCTCTCATATGGAACATATATTAAATGGTTAAAACATATATTCAATTAAATTCTAATAAGAAATACCATAACCATGTATTTGAAAACACACTTACGAAAAAAATATCAAGCATTTAACCAAATGTACATACAAAACAAACAAAAAAAGAAGAGAAAATTGGCCATTTGCAGTACGTCAGTGATATAAACCCCGGCATTGTCACGTTGATGAGCACAATATTCAATTCGATATGTATTCAATAAGTCTATTGTGGAGCTCAAAATCTCATAGAAGGCTCATAACTAAACCATTTAATAAATATTTAGTTTAAACATTTACTATCATCAAGACGACTTTAAAAATAAAATATCGTTTTAAATATAAGAAAGTATTGGAGAAATAAATCTTTAATTTGCATAAAATTGTCTATTAAATTTGCATAGACAAAGTCTGAGGAGAGGAGAGTGCAGAGTGCAGGGGAGTATAAGTGCAATGAGGTGAGATATAGGAGTATAGAGTGCAGTGCAGTGCAGGAGATACAAGTGCAGAGATCTGAGAGAGGCAGATGCAGAGTACAGAGGTCTGGTGAGTGCAGTAAATCTCCTAAAATTGTCAAACGACCACCTTATTTCTTGGTTGGGATTTAGTTACCATGTTACGAACAACCAGAGAAAGTGAAACAAAACACGCACGAGAGTACAAATACAGAATCTCCAAAATTCGAGCGACATTGCCTCAAAATACCATGATCGAACAACCACTACTGAAAGTTTTTTTTTTTTTTTTTGAAAAGTTGAGCCCAAATTTCATTCAAAGAGAATTACGAATAACAGAAATCATAAGGGTTAAATTTAAATAACAACATCAAGAACATATATATAATCAGTGTGACTCGGGGATGAATTAGCGATTTATCAAAAACACCCGGCCGACAGATAGAGCTCCCCACAGTTGGTAAACGCTGCCATCCAATGGAGGAAGGGCTGAAGGATCAGCAGAGCCGCAAAACCACAGAGACACCCAATCCATTTCCCACAAAAAATAGCCACAAAAAACTTCCAGAATATGATTCAGAAGGAAGAAATTCAGCACCAGAACCCAATTATGCAGCTCACAGTGATACCAGCTCTCAATAACCAAAACTCCACAAGGGAAGAAAAAAAAAACCAACATAAAACCCTGAATCGAGCAGATCCTCGTTGCAACCACTTAACAACTATGGAGGAGTTCATAAATCGCAAAAGAGAATATAAAATTCCATAAGAAACTTAGTCTCATCATAGTCTGTTGTATCACCTCAAAAAACCAACCGGTGCAAAACCAGTTGAAACATCATAGGCAAACAAGAAGGCGGAGGCTCGGCAACCATCAAACTCACATGAGTAGGAAGAGCTCCACACAAAAACATACCAAAAAAAAACTAGAAAAAAATCATCTATACTCGAAAGCAGCCTCAAAATGCAAATGAACATGCCTAAACAGAATGGCAGTACAGAGAACAATGGAATTATCCCTACATAAACCCAATGAAATAATAAACAGTTTTATCCCTACCTAAACTGAATGTGCTGTACCAAGAACAACTCAAGCATCCAAATTTTATTTAAGTATTTTTTGAGGCCAAGCAAAAAATCGCATAAACAAAATTCATCTATTCATTTTTTTGTCCCGGTCCGTTTGAGCCAGTTAATTGTTGGCTTCTCGATAGCGCCTCCATGTATTTGCAAATGAACATGCCATGATCGACAATGTTATTTGGGCAACCGCTCACCGTTTCAAGCGGCCATTTCTTGGGTTCTTTGTCAAAATAATGGCCGATATCAAGCCGAATTTAATCACGCAGAAGATGGATAAGGTATTAGTGTGATCCCCAGGAGAACCGAAGAGTGCATACCATTTCCGGCAGAATGGCTTTATGTGTCGGTTTTGGCAATGAGTCATAAAATGACCACAGCTTGATATTACCGACAAGAAGTGTCCAGTCGATTATGGATAAGCGGGAGTAAGAGCGTCGACCACGGATGCACTATCTGCGGTGACATCTTTGGATATACATCTTGCTTTCTTTTAGCAAGCCATATTGCATAATTACGCAGGATGCGGATAACATCTATAAGACACAGACATACAGAATATCAAGAATGAATTGCGAGAACCGGTAATTTTGGAGTAACTCACCCAATGTAAGCATGAAATGTAAAGGAATGGGACATACAATCACAGGCGGGGTACCTACGCGATATGCGACGCGCCGGCGTGTGCATCGGCCGTCCATCCATTAAATCATCAATCGCCTCATGAAATAATAATATTTCCATGCGAAAGTATCTCCCATTATGACCACGATTTTTGTAATTTTTAAGCAAAGAAATGAACGAAGTACTTAGAATGATATGACATTTGAATGGTGAAAAGGAGGAAGATGACGGTGACTTACTTGTCACGGAATCGAAGCGGGCCGATCTATGAGTTGGAGCATCGGCTGAGGTATGCCATCTCTGGATGGGAAGTCCACCAGTTCTGCCGGCGTAATATAATTAGTTAGGTGAAATTAATTGGTAAAAGCTATATCAATTGTCATCTAAAGCTCGAAGAATGACTTACACCTCGGTTGGTGCTCCTCCACAACTCGATAGCCTTTGATGGCTCATCGGAAATCATCGGACGAATTCAAAAGGGTGAAACCAACAAGTCATCTATTGTATCACATTATTCATGAAATTAACGTAATACTGCGCCACGGCGCTCGGTGGGTGGAGGGGGTGGAGGCGGATCGAACAACCACTCTTAGCGTGGTGTGTAACCCTGGAGAGAACATAGCTTTCCTCTTCCTCGTCGTGCCTTCACCCGTGCAAGGGGCATGAAGGGGATGATAGCGGTTGGATGCTCGGTGGGAGCCCCCCCTCTGACTCGGGCTTCTCGGCACAAGACTCCACCGGAGGGCTTCCCATGAAGGTCTCCTGAGAAGATACCCCGGTGGTCTCCTCCGTAGCAGCTTCCACTCCGCTGGGGATGGAAGCACTCTTCTGTGCAGCAAGGGTACCCTCAATAGCAGTAACCCGTGCATGAATGCCATCCAACCTCTCATCCTTCTGCATGGTGGGATGCCACAACTTCCCTCAACTCCCTCAAACACACAAATAACTATCTACAGATCCTTGATTGGGGGTAGCAGAGGGCAAGCTAGACACCGCTTGGGGGAATATCTGGAGAGATATCTGAGGAATCGATAGGAGCGAATGGTTTGGACAGCGGATGGTGATAATGTCAGATGGGGATGAGAGGATGATTCAATGAGCGTCTCCTCTTGATAAGTCCTCGAGCGTAAAGCGGACTGTGTTAATCAAAGATAGATATGATGACAAACAAATAGGTAAATGCATTACTACACGAAATGAGCGAACATAACTAGTGTCTGTACGGTCTCCTCCCAAATCATCAAGGCAACATCGCAAACTTTATTTTAGGCCAACACAACATATTGTATGCAGAGGAAAATGGCTAATGCTAATAATGTGCTCGGCAGATCTACAAAAAAAATTTATCTGGTTAAATTGCTCACATCAAGTAAAACATAAGCGGCGGGTTAGAACATACCATAAGAAGAGGGACAAAGCCACTCATGTAGCCAGGCGCCTGCTGTGTCTGTATCTTTCTTGTAATGCCATTGAATTGTGACACTAAGAAGGCCCAAATGGCTTCAGCCCAATTGTACTCAGCAAATTTCTCAATATTATCGGTAGGCAATTAAACTAGAAATACTCTATAGTTGTGGTATGCAAAGAACAAATTTGAAATAAGAAAATGTACAACTGTACAAGCGTGCAAAATATCCGATTGCTAGCTTATTCTTATAATCGGTGAACTATCAGTGACAATGGGGATTTCGCCATAAAACTTTCTCCCCTTTGTTTGGCATCCCGACATCACTACTTCATCGGTGAAAGAAATGCGCCCACCAAGAAAAGGCTTCGTCGATGTCCCAAGATAGGATAGAGGTTATGGCAGAGTCTTCTGCATCCAGTAATCGGCGAATTGGTTCGGTGAAGCGCTTCAATATTTCTCACTTCACTAGTGAAGCGGTACGTAATATTATCAAATAATGCTCGATGGCACTTTCGGCCGCATCTAGGCGTTATCCTTTTTTGCGGACATCTTTGAACTTCAAAATAAAGTTAAGGTAATCGAATATTAGCGGCATAATGGATTGCACCTTAATATCATGAGGGTATAGTATGTACGAAGGTACAAATTCATTTCTCCGAACACATCCAAGGACAAAATCTCAAGAGAGTATAGAGAGAGGTGCAGGTTCGGAGTACATTTAAAAAGCATCTAAATTAGCTTCCAAACAACCTCTAAACTACTTCCACAGTATAGCAGTAAACATTGTCTCAACAACCAGACCGAACAATCAAGAAAAATAGCCCAAAATCATCTCTAACATCGAGGGAGTGCAGCAGGAGGTGCAGGAGTGCAGGGGATTCATTTTCTCCACAAAAACACCCAAACCGACAAAACACAACTTCCCAGGTTATTCATAGCATTCTAGCCATAGTATGCCCTCCAAGCGGTAAAAATGGTGAAAAAATGCAAAATCTCAAGAAAGTATAGAGTAGAGGTCTGAGGGGTTGGTACATTTGCAAACAAGCATCTAAATTAGCTTCCAAACAACCTCTAAACTACTTCCACAGTATAGCAGTAAACATTGTCTCAACAACCAGACCGAACAATCAAGAAAAACAACCCAAAATCATCTCTAACATCGGGGAGGAGTGCAGGAGTGCAGTGAGGAATGCAGATGCAGAGGTATATTCTGAGGAGTAAGAGGTATAGAGTGAGAGGTATAGAGTGCAGAGTGCAGTGAGAGTGATTCATTTTCTCCACAGAAAATACACCCAAATTGGCAAACACAACTTCCCAGTTATTGAGCGGATTCTGCCATACATGCCTCAAGCGAAAAATGGGTGAAAAAATACAAAATCTCAAGAAAGTATAGAATGCAGGTTTGAGAACAGAGTGCAGTAGGAACAATCAAACAAAAAATAGCAAAATCGTCTCTAATATCGAAGAAACGTCTGAGAGGTATAAAATGCAATGTCAGACGGTAGCCATATCTTGAAAAAATGCCATAAAGAAACCTAGAAACACTGCGATGGATTGTAATGGACAAAGCGGAGAAAACCTAAAATCTTTCAAGTTGGCAATGCTGGAAATACCTGTAACCAACGAATACATCAATTTGAAATTGCTAGAAGCCCTAAAGTGATCGAGCACGGAGGTGGGCGGACAATGAGCTCGGGAAATTCTCTTCGTCAAAAGCCGTCGGTATTACGAAAGAATCTCGAGCACGCGATATTTTGTTCCCGAGGTTTAGCGAGTAAATCGGAGGGTCGGGTCGGGAGGGCTAAACGCAAAAAAATAGCGTCGTTTCTTACGGTCATTTTTTGGAGGCGTTACGTGCCGCGTCATAATGCGATTGGAATCCCAGAGCTTCGTCGCGGTCGGATATTTCCCTCATTCTCTTTTTCCTCATTCATCAATTTCTTAAAAAAATGAAAAAGATAAAAAAAAATTTCTCCTTTTCTCCCTGAAATTTTTTTATTTGATAATCTGGACAATCACATCGTCGGCTAATTAGATCAGATGTGGGCCGCGTTGTCTGCATCCAGCTCAATTGCTCCTTTTATGGAGGAGGGTGGAGAGGAGGAGGTGCGAGTCGTCTTTCTTCAAGGGTCGAATTAAATGAGCGTCAAGGTGGTTAGTGGTACACCGTTGGGGTATCATCTGAGAGATCCACGATTCAAACTTTCGTCTGTTATGTACATTGTGCCGTCGATGTTCTCAACCCACAAAATTGATCTTAATTCCACACCTATTCCATACATTCAGAAACGCGGTCTGTATGTTCCATCCTTCCTGAAGCCAGCGTCGGCCGAAGCTTTCCCATTCAGAAAACGCCAGTTCTTTGCCTTTCCGGACCGTGTGGGTCCATTCAAGGATCGGCGTTCTGCGCAATCATAATGCGTTTTGCAAATCAACTTGCATAAATGGAAGAATATCGTCATTGAATTCTTCTTCTATCTCCCCACAAATTCCCTTCCATTATACAAAATGGGAAAGAACATGTCATGGGTGATTTCTTCCTTGATTTTGATTATCACAATGCATTACCAATGTGCATACCCAACCTTGTTTTTCTTTTAGCACTTCTGCTTAATATCATGTGGAGATTTGTGAATGTGAATATATACATATGCTTGTATTTCTTTACATATTTGAAGACCTTGTTGTGCTCAATAGGGTGTAATTTGATGAAAAGCAGGCTGTGGTGTCTCAAGACATTCCTTACATAAGTAAGGCGTCTCGAGTAATCAGTTGTTAGATATCCTCCCCCAGATGTAATCTTTAGAAATTTTGTCTAATTCCCGATTTTAAAAAAAATGGAATAATTATATATTGCATTGTATGTATTCTTCTTGAAGACCTCTTGATTTCATGGGACATGAGATAAAAAAATAGGTTGTGGTGTAAGACACCACTACTTCAACATGGCGTCGAGAACAAGCCAAAACAGATCTTTATATGGGGATAATGGGGAGGTCTAAAATTTAGATCAAATCTTTTGACTTAGAAAAAGTGAGAAAATAACATGGCTAACTTAGGCTAAATGGGAAAACTTGTACATTAAACTAAATATTTCAAATGATATATGATGTATAGAAATAAAACAAAATAAGAAAGAATGGTGAAAAGCACTTACAAAATTTCAGCATTGAAAGCCCATTGAGTTCTTCTCCCTTTCAAATGCCTTAACTCTAACCTTTCAAATAAATGGGATAGAATCAACACTTTTTTTATTTATAGAAATTAGAGAAAGAAACAAAAGAGGGAAAATCAAATAAAAGAGGGAAAATCAAAGTTAAACAAAAGAGGAGGAGAAAATTAAATAAAGGATGAAAATCAAGTTAAACAAAAGAGGGAAAATCAAATCAACAAGAGGGTAAAGACAAATTTGAATAAAAGAATGGTAAAGGAGAACTACTTAGGAGAAATCTCCTCCTTAAAATAATAAATTAAATTATCCCTTGAACATATAGCTAAAATGCTTTCTTGCCATCATCGCAATTCTTTATAAGCAGATGAATCTTAAATCAAAATCTATAGAAATAAAAGCGATCTTAAATCAAAATCTACAAAAAAAAAATTAGTCATTCTAATTATGATTTTCAAAATCAATGATTTCATTAATTAGATGAAATTAGCTAAGCTATAAATTGCATGTGCTCGGATATAGAGATTTCAAGCGTAAATTTTAATGCGAAAATCTTGCAATAATTGGAATATATTAAATATTAACCTGAAAAAGTTAATAATATATTAGATCAATTAACAATGTCTTCTTCACCACTAGATCTGCAATTCTTTGTACAAGCACATAGAAGGCGACACTAAATTAATCACATGAATGAAAGAACTTTCCTTCAATTCAAAATAAAGAAATTTCATTCATTATGATATTTTGATGTTAGTGATTTCATTAATTAGATGAAATTATCTGCTATAAATAATGATTGCCCCATATCTTGAATGTTGAAATTCAATGTCTCAAGATGCTACGCTTACTTCCTAGTTTAGTCTTGTCCGTTAACAAAACCTAAAAACCTATAATAAGAGTTTCAAATTAGTGAAATGTCTAAAAAAATTGATTTTGTCTCGTGATATTAGATCTAATCCTCTATTAGTAGTTAAACAAAGTTGACAGGATCTAAATTTCTTAAATATATTCAAATTAATCAATTTTTTAAATCAAATTAAGTAGCAATCTAAAATCGATCTCATAACTCAGAAATAAAAATTACCTAA
Organism: Cymbidium sinense; assembly: GCA_021442155.1. NCBI lineage: Eukaryota > Viridiplantae > Streptophyta > Magnoliopsida > Asparagales > Orchidaceae > Cymbidium > Cymbidium sinense. The sequence continues at coordinate 266,408,762 of CM038215.1, forward strand.
ATTCTTAAATACACCCGCATGTGCCTCGATACTATGCTGAATACTTAAATTCAAGTGTGAGGATCTTTGCGTGGGTTCTTGTTTAGTCTTATGAGTGGCTAATAAAACCTAAAAGCTTATAATAAGAGTTTCAAATCAGTGATATATCAGAAAAACTGATTTTGTCAAGTGAGAGTAGATCTAATCCTCACTTAGCAACTAAACAGAGTTGACAATATTTAAAGCTCTTAAACATATTACAATTAATAAAATTTTCATATCAAATTAAGTAGCAATCTGAAATAACTTAAATGAAATTCTATCATTAAAAACTTAAATCAAAACTCAATCTATCTACCTTTACTTTATTTGTCATGACAAATTAAGAAAAAATTATAGCTCCAAAGAGTTATCAAATCAAGTATTATGCTATGTTCACTCTCAATCAATTTCTCATCGTGGCTGTCCTCACAATTGAAAAGAGATCCATGAGATGAAGCTTATAGAGTTTCTGGGTGGTTTGGCGGTCAAATTTTATAACTGGCCGTAGTATGCTCCCAATGGCTCATCTTTGAGTTATGAATCATAGGGTATACTTAATAGGGCAAACAATCTGTCACCAAGGTGGACTTAAGATTGTCTTAAACACAGTCAAGATTTCTTGGATGGCGTAAGTATCATGAGGATCTTTTTTGTCGGTTACTACCTCCTATTAAGTAGACTATGCCGCGAGGATCGGAACCATGGGATCTAGACGCGTCATTTCCCTAACCATCCGGTTTAAGCTATAATGATGAATTTCATATCTCAAATTCTAAAACTCTATATAACTACTATATATCTACGCATTAAGCGATCTAATGACTAGCATGTCGAGTTTTCTCTCGATTGGGAGGGATAATTAACTATAGGGCTTCCACTTATAGAAATATGGAACCATCTAAAGTTCTCAAAATGAGGTGAATCTGGGTAATTATGTATACTATTCCATTTTTGAAAATTTCTTACACTTTTAAACCACTCTTTTCATTAAAGAGGTCGATGGCAAATTTTCGGAGCCCACACTAGCGCCATGGCATCAATCAGTACAGGCTCTTCCTCTAATTCTACTTCTTCTTGATGTTCTGCCCTTTGCTCATTTTCAGGGTAAGAACTTGACTACCCTTCTCCTTGTGCATTTATAGAGATGGTTGTTGTTGTCAATTATAAAAGCTGTATGATCATTTCTGGTTCAACCATATAGATAACCCATGATTTCTTTCTCATTTTGATCTTGTTCTTCTTCTTCTTTGAAAGATCAAAGATCCATCTATTTTCTTTTGGAATTCTTCTTCATAAGTGTCAAATTTGTTCGTTCGGTTATGTTGATCTTCGATGGTTCAGAGAGTTTATCTATATACCATATAGATGACTTCTATTTCCATAGAATCTTCTTCATTATTTTCTTCACGCATGAATTTTTTTCGATATTTCCTGGATCTAAATGTCTTAACAATCCTCTTCTATTAAAACGATTAATGTCAACCTTTTCTTGTAGAGGAACGATGATGATGGGATCCCTTAGAGGATTCTCCAAGGTGTCGACCATCATATCTTTCATTTGTGATATCCCTTCTTTTGGGCATCCACTTCTGGTGAGTTAATTTTGAGGTGAATTTCTGAGTATATCTGTTAGATGTCACACCTCTTATATTACTCAAAGTTTTATTATGGGGCTTTGGCCTCCATATCTATTTACCCTTTCACTGGGACCTTTTAGCAGTGGATTCTTGGACATGAGGTCCAAGTGTCATGCTCCGATGCTCACCATGCGAAGCGTACTTGGCTCGTTGGCCAGTTACCAGAAGAGATTGCAATTTTCTTAGTGGAGCCTCGGTATTTTCCATCACCACGCCTCAAATCTTCTTTTCATTGATCTTGCTACTTTTAGAACTTTATGTATCTGAGATAGTGTTTCAAATATTTTCTTGGTGGTGGAGCTTGATGTGGTTGGTTCTTCCAGAAGGCCTGCTTTATTTCACTAGTAGAGTTATTCTTCTTTATGCAATTGTCAAAGTTTTTTGTGGGTAGGAATACTTTCTCGGCATTCTTTGTTAGGTCGTTCAAAGTGGATTTCTTGAGCTCTTTCTTCTCCTCTTCTCTATCTTATGGTTAATTTACTTCGATGATAAAGCTTCATGATCATATATGCTTCTAGGTACGAGGTTCGGTCACAATAGTTATACAGAATTAAAGACATAGTTTATCTCGTGATGACTTTTTTCTTCACGAGAGCTTTATATTGACCTAGCCTTTTGAAAACTAAAGTTCTCTGTCGGGAGAACTCCTTGACAGAGGTTGGCTGTTGAGCTGGTTGGCGCACATGGCTAGTAAGAGTTTTAGTAACTTGAGGCCTTTCAGTATGGCCTCGGATGAATGTACCATGGGTGGGTACTTTAGGAGTTGCATTGATGGCAGAAAATTTAAGCTACCAAATTGTAGCTGACATCTCATGTTGATGACTTGTGCAGATATTACTTCCTTAATGGTGAAAGGAGTGCTTTGTAGTTCCATTTTTGTAAAGTGAAAGATGGGGATTAGTAATTAGCAATTATTATTTCACATACTTTCAAGATCTTGAGGTACTAGAACCAATAATGGTGTAATAAAGATATACTATAGAATGATTCATTCTACATAAAATATATTGAATTTATTACACTTAAATCATCATTTTGTTTAAATTTTTAAAAGTTTATTGCTTACACACATAAACACACACACATATATATATATATATATATATATATATATATATATATATATATATATATATATATATATATATATATATATATATATATATATATATATAAATAAAGATGTAAAAAGAATCTGTTCCCCAAAGTGCCAAAATTATCTCAGAAAATTAGACTCTTTGATGAAAAGAGTATTTTAAAGTGTCGGTATAATTTTCAGAAGGCAGATGAGATAGTAGATAAGACACTACCCAGAGATTTTGTCCTCATTTGGTGAGGACTTTAGATCTGGTTCCAGGTTTTTTATAGGCGCAAGCCCCTATAGTTAATTACCCCTCTCAATAAGTGAGAGAACTTTTGATTAAGGCTAGTCGTTAGATCGCTTAATGCATAGCGTATAGTAGCAACATGTAGAGTTTTAGAATTTAGATCATGAAATTTATCATTTCAGCTTAAACCGGATGGTTGGGGGAATGATGACGTGCTCGATCTAGATCCCATGGTTCCGTCATCCGGGCGTCGCGTCACAGTCTACTTAGTCGAGGAGTAGTCATTGTGAAGGATCCTCATGAACACATGGGTTATATCATCCAAAAAATCCTTGAAGACCTGGGGTGATGTTTGTCTGAGGAGACAATCTTAAGCCTACCTTAGCTGACAGAGGGTTATTTTTCCTATCAAGTATACCTTATGATTCATAGCTCAAAGGGAAAAGCCATTGGAGGGCATGACTCTGATCGTGATCGTAATATAATGGAACGGAAAACCACGAGAATCATTAGCGCATCACGTGAAGCCTATGGCCAAGCCACGCGCGATTCGAGGACAGACCCGTCACTAACGAGAGATTGATTGAGAGTGAACATAACAGAATACTTGATTTGACATTGGCTCCTTTGTGAGCTATAGTTTTCTTAATTTGTCACCCCAAAGCGATTCGGAAAAGTGGATAGATTGGATTTGATTTAAGCTTTTAGTGATAGAGTTTCATTTAAGCGGTTTGGTTTTGAAAATTGATTGATTAGAATATGTTTAAGAGCTTTAGATCCCATCGACTATGTTTAGCTGTTAATAGAGGATTAGATCTACTGTCACCTGATAGAATTAGTTTTTTTCGATATTTTACTGATTTAAAACCCTTATTATAGGTTTTATGTTTTATTAACCCGAACCCAGTCTTAAGACTAAATTGGGAAGCAACCCGTGTAGCATCCTCAGACACTTGAATTTAAGCATTCAGCATAGTGTCGCGGCCCATGCGGGTATATTTAAGAATTTAGGTAGTTTTTATTTTTGAATTATGAGATTGATATTTGATTTGAGTTGAAAAATTGATTAATTTGAATATGTTTAAGAGCTTTAGATCATGTCAACTCTGTTTAGCTGGTAACAAAGGATTAGATCTATTGTCACGTGATAGAATCAGTTTTTCAAGCATTTCAATAATTTGAAACTCTTATTACAGGTTTTTAGGTTTTATTAACTAGACCCAGTCCTAAGACTAAACTGAAAAGCAACCTGCGCAGCATCCTCAAGCACTTAAATTTAAGCATTCAACATAGTGTGGGGTCCCATGCGGGTATATTTAAGAATTTAGGTAGTTTTTTATTTTTGAATTATGAGATTGATATTTGATTTGAGTTAAAAAATTAATTAATTTGAATATGTTTAAGAGATTTAGATCCCGTCAACTCTGTTTAGCTAGTAACAAAGGATTAGATCTACTGTCACGCGACCGAATCAATTTTTCATATATTTCATTGCTTTAAAACTCTTATTATAGGTTTTTAGGTTTCGTTAACTCAAACCCAGTCCTTGACTAAGCGGGAAACCAGCGACATTTTTTATTAAGATTTTCACTTGAAATCTCCATGTCCTAGCACATGCAGGAATTTATAGTTTAGCTAATTTCATCTAATTAATGAAATTATTGATCTTGAAAATCATAATTAAAATAAAATTCTTTGATTTTTGATTGAAGAAAGCCTTATGATTTTATAGAATTGGATTTAGTATTGCCTTCTGTCTGCTTGTACAAAGAGTTGTAGATCTGATGGTGAAGAAACCATTTTGGAGTTATATGTTTAAGGGATAATTTAATTTATTATTTTAAGGAGGAGATTTCTTCCTATAAGTAGTTCTCCTTTTACCATTCTTTTATTCAAATTTGTCTTCACCCTCTTTGTTCGGATTTGATTTTCTCTCTCTTTTGTTTAACTTTGATCCCCCCCCTCCTCTTTTATTTGATTTTCCCCTTCTTTTTGCTCTTCCCAATTTCTATAAATAAGGCAAAAAGGGGTGTTGGCTATTTTATCCCATTTATTTGAATTGTTAGAGCTAAGGCATTTGAAAGGAAGTGATTAGGAACTTCACTGGGCTTTCAATCCTGCTTCGATAAATTTTATAAGTGATTTTTACCCTTCTTTTATTTTTTTTTGCTTTTATATATGTCATTTGTCATTTTAATTTTCCTCTTTTTTTTCTTATTTGACATTTTTTTAGTTTAAAATTAGCTGCAAGTTTTCACATTTAGCACCTCTTAAGTTAGCCCATTTATTTTCCCATTTTTCTAAGTCAAAAGATTTGATAATTTTACAGCCTCTAGCATCATCCCCATATAGGCTACATCGGTATTTTGGTTTGTTTTGGACGCCTTTGTCGAGAGTAATGGTGTTCGCGACACAAATTTCATATCTCGTCGGCTCACTGAGCACAACGAGACTTTCAAACCTGCAAAGAATATATACAATGCAATATATAATCATCCCCCCTTTTTTTTTTTAAGTCTGGAAATTAGAGAAAATTTTGGCAAGATTTGCTGGGGAGTGACATCCAACAAAGTGCTTACTAGACGCCTGCTGAAGAATGAAGCTTGTTCGCGACACCACGCTGCTTTTTCATCTTCACCTCACACAGATCTTCAAACCCGCAAAGAAACACAAGCAAATATGTATATATTCACATTCACAAATCCCACATGTTCGACATATTTTCACGCAGTGATAAAGCAGGAAGGGTTGATATGATTAGAATGCAAGGTGGTGCGACGATGAAAATCACAGGAAGAATTCTTCACGATGATTTTCTTCCATGATTCTGCGAAAAGGGATTTAAAAGAGTCTTAAATAATTTTGCGGATGGCCGCCAAAAAATCAAGGAAGAATTCTCGATGACGATTTGGCAAGAAAAGCAGAAAAAGGGTTGATACAGATGGCTTTGGATTGCGCAGAATGGGCCGGTTGGTCATTTTGAAGGCTGGATCGGGGCAATAAGCAGTGGCCGTGGCTGGGCTGTATGCAGCGGGTCAATGCAGGCTGTCATCGCGGTCACATGAGCCACGGTCGTGGTGGGGTCATGGCTGCTGGGCTGGCCCGGGTCGGGTCAGGTCAGCGGGTCGGCGGGTGATCAGCACAGGTCGGTTAGAGCGCAGGCCGCTGATCGAGTCTGGGTCGGTGGAGATGGTCGGTTCAGGTCCTGGCCGTATGGTCACGGAGCTGGCAGAGGGGAGCGTCTGGAGCCGCATTATGCGAACACCGAAACGGTGGCGCAGGAAGGGGAAGCGGCGGCCGATTTTACGTAGGCCACGAGCGAGCAAAAAGACAGGCCAGGGTGACAGGAAACGCCGGCTGAGTCGCACGTCTCCTCGGAGGAGGGTCAATGCAGCGGGTCAGACACGGAATGCACTTGCGATGGTGGTCAGGAACGGAAGGGGAGGCCGGCCAAGATACCGTGGGACGCAGACAACGCCGGAAGACGCAGGACGGAAATCGAGAAAAGTTTCAACAGGAGGAGAATATTTTTACCTTATTTTTGGCTTTTCTTTTCGTTTTCCCATGGAGAGAGAGTAGAAATTCCGGATTAGAGAGGGAGAAAAAAAACAAGTGACCGGAATGAGGAGGAGAGAGTGGTAGAGAATGAGGGGGAGTTGAGGGAAATGGGGGGAGTGGTTTTCAGTTTTTTTTTTTTTGAATTACTCTTTTTTATTCGGAAAATTGAAAACGGGAGGGAATGGTTGAGCACGGGGGTAATTTGAGAATTTTAAATTAATTCTACTAGTTTTAATTTGGGTTTCATGCCGATTAATGCACATAGTCAATATATATCGATTTAAGATAATTCCATTATTCCGAACACAATGGCGATCCGTGATCTGAGTCGGAGTGTTGGGGCCAAATTCAGCCAATTTCGAAATTCGCCGCTGATCACTCGATTTTCACGCAAATTAAATTACCTTATTTGATAGATTTGACTTTTGAAGCTAACAACACAATCAATTTCATGAACGGAGGTCGTTCGGACATTGTCGCAGCTTCTCGACTCCTATATGCGTGTCGACGCATTGATAGCTCGAGCGCTTAATTGATTGATTATTAAATTTTTTGATATTTATATTCTGATCAATTTCAACGTTATGAATGCAACGATGAGATCCGTTCATCGATCGGAGGTCATTTCGACCATTTTCGATGACATTCAGTGCATTTTGATCCCCGATTTGCGCACTGTCACTTCCAAAGTTCGTCGAATTTGACTTGCGAGCTTGACTCGACTTGTGACACACATATGGTGGTCAACAATTTAATATTAAATAGAGTAAAGATCTCAATTGAGTATTAAATGATAAATGATTGGTGGTAAGTCTAAATATCTATCTCCAAATTGAGAATAAAGTGTGCAAGAAATTTGGTAGCTTTCTTATAAGCACAAACTCAATTACTCATGATTACTCATTAATGTGGCCTTTAAAAGGATCATTTGGGTCTTATGCTTAAAGTCGGTTTGAAGCATAAGATATTTATGAGTGTTATTTTTCAAAGAAAATCGATGAGCTTCATAATAGATTCTCACTTAAACTAAATAACTTATTAGCAAGTAGGCTGAAGACTTCTTAGGGAATAATTGACTCATATTTGCAAAAAGTTTCAATTTGGATAAGCTTGCTTAAAGAAAATATAATAGCTTTCTTGAAGAACAAAAATTGAATTGGATGACTAATGGAGTGTTAAATGTTTATTAACAAGTCAAGCAAAGATATAATATTTTGAACACAAATGTAAATTTAATTTTGCTCCACAAAAATATCACGCCACCAGATTCACAACACATCATACAAGTGAACCGAAGGAGTTAATTAAGGCTTGAATTAAACTCTTGCACATATTATGAAGTAGGATTAAAACTCAAATTCAATACCTTAAAATTCTACAAGCATTCTTTAAAAAAAATGCCTGCATGGGGCCCGACACTATGCTGAATGCTTAAACTTAGTGTTTGAGGATCCTGCGAGGATTGCTTCTCGATTTGGTCTTAGGACCAGGTCCGGGTTATCAAAATCTAAAAATTCAATCATTATGAGAATTTCAATTCACTAAAATAACTGAGAAGCTAATTCTATCATATGACAGTATATTTGATCCTCTATTATTAAATTAATGGAGTAAACAGGATTTAAAATAATAAATCACCCGATAATGGTTGTGTTGAATGGAGATTTCAACCGGAGGGGATACTTTCCATTAAAATGCTCTTGCAAGTTCAAATCAAATTAATCTAAATTAATTATCAATATAAATGTAAAATTAGACAAATAACTAAACTCTAAATGGTTAAATAAAATTCAATCTTTAAAAACATAAAGTAAACTTTATTCAATCCACCTTCCACAACATTTTGTTGAAAGTGACAAATTAAGAAAACTCAAGCTCACAAATGAGCCAATGTCAAATCAAGTGTTCTACTATGTTCACTCTTAATCAATCTCACGCCAGTAAGGATGTGACCCATGTCCTCTGACTGTGTGGTTTGGTCAGTTGGCTCAACATATGATGCGATTACAGAGTCCTCATCGGGTGGTCGCCAAAATGACACCATTATATTATCACGCCGGTAGATAATGCTTCCCAATGACTCTACCCTTTGAGTGAATCATAAGGTATACTTGATAGGGCAAAAAGCTCTCTATCAACTAAGGTAAACTTAAGATTGTCTCTTTAGACAATCAACACCCCAAGTTTATAAGGATTTCTTGGACGACGTAACTCATGTGTTGCTAATAAAGATACTTCGATCAGGTTGGGTCGACTACCTCCTCTGACTAACTAGACTAGGGACCGCGACAACCTGGGATGATAGAACCATGGGATCTAGATTGGGCATGTCATCATTCACCCCAACCATCCTCTTTAAGTTAAAATGATGAATTTTATAATCTTAAATTTTAAACTCCACATATTACTATACGCTGCATTTAGCGATCCCCCTTAATAGAAAGTTCTCCCTCTCCATAATTAACTATAGGTGCTGCTTGCCTATAGGAACCTAGCAGATCTAAAGTCCTCACAAAATGAGGATGAAATCTCTTGGTAGTGTCTTATATACTATTCTATCTGCCTTCTGAAAATTACACTGACACATCAAATCATACTCTCTTTAATTGTCGAGAGGTCGGTGGCGAATTTTCGGAGCCCATTATATATTAATTGCAAAGATTTGGAATACATTACATTATAAGTGGAGGGAACCAAATATCACTAGACCCATTATAAAATAAAAGTATATATTTTTGATTAAAAAAATTACATGGTTGAGACGGCTTTCAAGAATTTAAGTTGCCTATATCTCAATCTACTCACTATATATATCATGTCCATAGGAGAAAGTCAAGCCCCAGCTTCTCCATCTCACTCAAATGTTAAGAAGTGTTGGACTGCTTTCTCCTATTGCAATCATGGAGCACATGCCTTGTTTTCTTTTAATAATATTGAGCTCAAAACCACTGCCAGAAAAAGAAAAAAAATCTTCTTAACTTTCAGTTTGGAGATGTTAAATTTCAAACATGTTATTTGTTTCTCAGCATACTCTCAATTGCTTAGGAGACCTTAGCAGAGTTCTTGTCTAAAGCTACATGAGCTGTTGTTGTGTGTGTTTAGATGGTTGGCAACTTGGCATGAAGGTATGATTTTATGAAAAATAATATTAATTTAAAAAAAGGAAAAAATAAAAATACTTACAAAACGCATTAACAGGCTACGTGGGATCATTTTCATTTTTTTGTTTTATGATTTTTGTCTTTATTTTAATTTGTTTTATATTTTGATTTAAAGCAAATTATGTTTAATATGATTGTTGTTATTAAAAACCAACATAAAAATAAAAATGGAAAATACAAAACAGCTGATTACCAACTCTAAACAAGTATTTTAAAAAAAACATACAAAACTGATCTCAAACACCTTTAATAATTAAAATACTTACTGTAGGGCTAACTGTGTCCCAGAAAAGAAACAACGAAAATCTCTCCTTCTGATCCTTTGGCATTCTCATGAGGATGCAAAATGCCGCAATCTGAAGGCTTCAGCCTCTCGCCACCTTCCGACGCTGCAACCAAAACAACTGTCATCCCTTTAAGAAAACACGCTTGGACGCACTTCGGCCCCCTCCCGTGAATGACTACCCACTGCAAATCTCGTCTGATATCAACCATCAAAATCTCATCATTAGCTTCGGATCTCATGAACACCAAACTCTCATCGTTAGGGTGGAGCCCCAGTATCACCTTCCCACTCAAATTTCCTTCTTTGCCGGCCACCGCTAACCCCCACACTCCTTTCAGCGGCTCCATTGTCCACACATATACCTCAACTCGCATTTTAATAGGATTAAACTTGGCACAATGTAGCGATCCCCTACACCCGCCATACCGTGTCGTTTCGTCGAGCTTGATCGAGTCTCTTTCCCATGACGCATACCAGCTTAGGTAAGGGATCCGTTTTTCAGTAAGCATATGAGCTCGGTTAGATCGAGGTATCACGCCCGCGTGAACCGCTTTCTTTTTAGAGTTGATCGAGTTGAAAGCGAGGGCTCAGCACCAAGTTATGTTTTTGACAGTGACGGTAGAAGAAAGTGGTTAGTTCCATGATATGATCCCAAATCATAATAGCCTTTACGTAAAATCAAACCAAATTCTAAATAGCAACATTAACTTTCCAACAGAGAACTTACATTAAATAGTACAAGAGCTTCACAATGACAATATACAACGAGAATAGATCAAATCATTACAACAATTTTCGTGATGACTATACTGAAAGAACAAGAGCAATTACAGAGAACGAAAGATCTAAATGCACGCGCTTACAACCAACAGTCAACAACAAGAATTGAACTAAAGCAACATAAGCAAAACCATATCCAGAGCCGTCGAAGTAAATCCCATCATAAAATAAACCGCCAAAAGAACAGAGGCTTGATAACAAGAAAACAAGAAGATTAGTAAGAATATGACTCCTTGCTCATACCTCAACCGCCAAAGAAGACAAGCAAGTGATAACATTTGTAAATAATTACCAAAACGATCCAGTTTAACAAATCATAATCAGAATGTAAAGTAGTTAGGGGCATAGAGAGCTTAGATCCAACATAAACAGAAAACTATAAATAGGACTCCAAAGCCAAACAAATAAGAGAATAATCAAGATTTCAGAAGGTAAAACTTATCTTTCTTCAGTCTCCCTTTCATCTCTTCCCCCTGCTTATCTTCTTCTCGGTTTACCTCACCAAAACCACCACCACCGGGAACTAAGCCTTCCCCCGCTACCGAACCCCTTTCTTCTCGACGACGACGCTCAATAAATGTAATGTAAAAGAAAATAGGTTAAAACAAATGCTTATCCCGGTAAATCGACGGCCAAGACGAGCGCCAAGGCAACTACGAACATTTCTACGGTGGATCTTGATCGACCATCAGGAAGAGTCACCGATGAACACTGATTGTTTCCCCATCTCCCTCGAACCCTAGACGAATGACGAGCTGAAACGAAATGTAAAAAGAAGGCAAGTATAAAGGTAATTCAAATTCTCGATCCAACGATCAAGATCACCGCGCGTAATCCAATTCATCATTTCCGATCAAGCCGATCACAACACAACATCGTAATCCACTCGAAGAAGGAAAGCCGCTTGATCAAGAAACGAAAGGCGGGATTAATCACACAAATCCAACGCAAGATTCCATCTAAAGAACCCAATCCAGCATCCAACGGCGAAAGGTGCGGATCCAACGGATCGAAGGCGTTCCAACACTCAAACTGAGTCAACCTGAGGTGAATCAAGTTCAAATCATACAACCTGCCAAGAACAGCGAATTCAATCCGTAAAGAATTAATCACTAAACCCCTTATCGCCAGACGTAAATTAAAGCTTAATTCGTAAAAATCCTTATCATTGGTGCTCTCGTTGACTTCCCACTCTTGTTGATTCTCACAACTCACACCTACAACACTGAAAAATGGAAGGAACCGTAAACAATGCCAAAACACTTGAAGCATGTGTTACTAGATTGAACAACAATGAACAAAGAAATGATCTCAATCACTATGGCATTGAATGAAATATCAAAGAGATTGACAAATAGAAAATGTAATAGAAAAACAACCTCAAAGCTATGTGATGCATCCCTTGATGAATCCTATTCTCCAAACATGCCACACACACACCCATATCAATGCCTCTAAAATAGATATGCCCGTGATTTAGGGAGAAGACCCTAGAGGATGGCTCGAGAAAGCGCTTTTTCAGATTATAACTCCTGATGGTAAATTTTAATAGCCTCAATATACATGGATGGACTTTGAGGTATCAATGGATGCAAGTAAATAAACAATTACATTCTTGGCCACAATTTAAAGAACAAGTTATTCGAGGTTTTGGCCCATCTTTATTCAGAGATTTAAGAGGTGAATCAAACTCACAAGACACCCAATAATAGCATCAATCACCGATGATGTAACAATGCCAAGAAACTACAAGATCGCCCAACCTCCAAAGATTAAAACAACATCACTTACAACAATGCATAATGCCTCCTCACACAAACACCATTAAACAAAGCAACAATCAAAGTAAACAACCTTCAAGAATTCGTAAGCTCACCCCAACACAAATGGAAGAAAGAAGAAAGAAAGGATTGTTTCAATGGTGAGGAGAAGGACCATAAGAATATAGCATAAGTCCAAGTTATTGGTGTCACCAATGATGATTTACATCAACTACCACATGAATATACCAATGGGTGCAAGAAGAAACAGTAGCAACAAGCTTCAAATATCAGCCATTCAATCCAGGATAGAACAGGACATAGAATTATCTAAGTATAGAATAGTCTAAATAGTTATCAATAAGACCATGAATTAAATTTAGATATAAGTCGATATAGCCAATTCCATAAAGTCGAACCGGACTGGAGCAAGACTCAAGAGGATCAACACATTACGTAAATCGAAAACAATGGGAAGAAAATTTTACCGAGAAATAGATTGAAGAAATCGAAAGCATCCCAAGATTGACCTTGAGGACAAGGTCAGTGAGGAGGGAGTAATGATATGATCCCAAATCATATAATAGCCTTTACAAATCGAAACCAAATTCTAAATAGCAACATTAACTTTCCAACGAGAACTTACATTAAATAGTACAAGAGCTTCACAATGACAATATACAACAGAATAGATCAAATCATTACTGAAATTTTCGGGATGACTATACGAAAGAACAAGAGCAATTACGAGAACGAAAAGATCTATGAATGCGCTTACAAACCAACAGAGTCTAACAAGAAGAATTGAACTAAAGCAACATAAGCAAAACCATATCCAGCAAGTAAATCCCATCATAAAATAAAGCCAAAAGAAGAGGCTTGATAACAAGAAAACAAGAAGATTAGTAAGAACATGACTCCTTGCTCATACCTCAACCGCCAAAGAAGAAAGCAAGTGATAACAGATTTGTAAATTACAGCGAATCCGCCTTAAATCGTAATCAGAATGAAAGAAGCAGTAGATGAGAGCTTAGATCCAACAAAAAGAAAACTATAAATAGGACTCCAAAGCCAAACAAATAAGAGAATAATCAAGATTTGGTAAAACTTATCTTTCTTCGCCTCCTTTCATCTCTTCCCCGCTTATCTTCTTCTTTACCTCAGAAACCACCACCGCCAGGGAACCAAGCCTTCCCCGCCGCTACACGCAACCCCTTTCTTCGAGAGACGTAAATAAAAAAGAAAGAAAATAGGTTAAAACAAATGCTTATCCCGAGTAAATCGACGGCCAAGAGAGCAGAAGGTAACACGAAATTTCTACGGTGGATCTTCAGATCGACCATCGCCGAAGAATCACCGATGAACACTGATTGTTCTTCCCCATCTCCCTCGGAACCTCTGGACATAAACGAAACGTAAAGAATAAGGTTAGGGTAATTCAAATTCTCGATCCAACGATCAAGATCGCTTTTCAATCCATGGCTCGATTCATTTCCATCATCACAACACAACATCTAATCCACTCGATCGAAAAGAAGGAAAGTCGCTTGATCAAGAAAGTAACCAAGGGCGTGGATTAATCACACACAAATAAGATTCCATCTAAGAAGAACAACCGCGCAAGATCCAACGGCCGTTAAAAGGCGCATCCAACGACCGGCCGTTCCAACACTCAAACCGAGTCAACTGAATCAAGTTCAAATCACACCCAGAACCCGGTTGGAACAAGAATCGCGTAATTCAATCCGTAAAGAATTAATCACTCAAACCCCGCTTTATCGCCAGAATACGTAAATTAAAGCTTAATTCAAAAAAAATCCCTTATCATTCTTCCCCCGACTCTGGATATGGTTTTGCTTATGTTTTAGTTCAGTTCTGTTTGAGACTGTTGGTTGTATGGCATTGTTAGATCTTTCTTCTCTGTAATTGCTCTTGTTCTTTTCAGTATAGTCATCGAAAGGCCTGTAATGATTTGATCTATTCGTTGTATATTGTCATTCTTGTACTATTTAATGTAAGTTCTCTGTTGGAAAGTTAATGTTGCTATTTAGAATTTGGTTTCTGATTTCTAAAATATGATTTGGGATCATATCACAGTTTCCATCTCCTCCATACCCCAACAAGGGGTTTGAGTGCTCTTCGATGCAGACGACGACAACCTTGAGGAAGTTGCGTTCGTGTATTGCAATGGCGACGTTGACATAGGGGTAACTGTAGGGGAAGGAAACTGTGAAGTGGCTGCGATTGATAAGGTTGTAGACGTGAAAAAAGTTGGTCGGGAAGGAGTTGTAGGTCTGGGAAGTGAGGAGCGGTGGTGAGTGAATCGGCGATGACGGTGGGAAAGTCGCGTGGGAGGGAGAAATAGGCGTAGCGGTTGAAGAATGCGGCGGAAGTACGGAGTATGATGCCCTGGATACTTTCAAGGTTGCCAGGCGGGATTACTAGACGCCATGACACCTGACTCTTTGCCGCAACTGATTCTTATTGAAGCTTAAATTTATTTCTATTAAGGAAGAGAGAAGAAAGCGGAAAGAAAATTTTATTTTTCTTTTCCTTAATCCGTAGTCAGTACAGCGATAAATATAAGACAACAGAAACAAGTATTCAAGATATTAACCGGTAGGTGTGCAGGCCATGATAAACCTGAACTAGCAGAAAGAAAAATGGTAAGCTCTTATATTACATATATATATATATATATATATATATATATATATATATATATATATATATATATATATATATATATATATATATATATATATATCACTCAAAATTTTTTAATACATCAAATCTATCACTTCCGTTACTCTCTAATAATCTTTGAACTTTTTTTTAAAGGTTAATATTAAAATATAAGATCATCCATAAAAATTTTGATATAATTTCATTAAATTTGTTTTTAAGATCTATTTAATGAATTAGAACTATTCCATTGTAATAATTAAAAATTACTTATTTATTTTTAATATTTTTAAAATTTATTTATACATACCGGCCCATCCTATTCAAACAACGAGAGAAATGGTGTTCGAATGCGCACGAGAAATTTAAAAGATATATATATGACATAATATTTTTTTTTCAGACAAATCGAGCTAAGAGAGAGAAACAGAAAATCTCATTTCATTTTTCGGGTAGAACCGTGAAGATGGAGAATGAATTTGGAAGTTATGACATTGATAATACACAATTTAGTTATGATTATTAAATAGAAATATATCGATAAATTTTCTGAACTGTTTTATATATACAATTTTTTTAGGATTTATTTGTTATATTTTTTGAAATTCTTTTATTTATGTATATTTCTTACACTGTTAGGAGTTCTTAGCTAGAGGATTTTGCTTGTTTTATGAACTATTTTGCATGTGTACTCTCTGTACTCTCATAAAAGTACAACCCATTTTGTCTTTTTTTCCAGATTTTTGACCCTGTTTGAATATAATATGTTTAGTTTATGGCATTACAAGCTGTTTAGAGGTTGATTGGTAGGTTTTTAGGGCAGATTTACATGTGTACTCTCTATACTCTCATGACAGTACAGATTATTTTCTCAATTTTTGTCTGATTTTTTTGTCTGTTTGGAGAGAATATGTTTAATATATTCCAATTGAAGCAATTCTGGGGCTGATTGGTTGATTTTGGGGGAAGATTTGCATGTATAATCTCTCATTCTCAGAGTACACCTATTTTCATTTTTTTTCTAGATTTTTTGGCATGTTTGGAGAGAATATGATTAATAGATTCCATTAGAAGCAATTTAAAAGCTGATTGGTCATTTTTGGAGGTAGATTTGCATGTGTACTCTCTGTACTCTCATAAGAGTACAGAGCATTTTCTCATATTTCTTTAGCACTTTTGGGCTGTTGAGAGAGAATATGTTTAATATATTCCATTAAAAATAATTTGGAGGATGATTGGTTGGTTTTCGAGTTAGATTTGCATGTATACTCTTTGTACTCTCATGAGAGTACAACTCATTTTCTCATTTTTTTCCAAATTTTTTGGCTTGTTTCGAGAGAATATATTTAATAGATTCCATTAGAAGAAATTTGGAGGCTGATTAGTTAGTTTTTAGAGGTATTTTGCATCTATACTCTCTGTACTCTCATGAGAGAACACCGTATTTTCTCATTTTTTTCCAGCTTTTTTGGCCTGTATGGAGAAAATATGTTTAATAGATTCTATTAGAAGTAATTTGGAGGTTGATTGGTTAGTTTTTAGCGGTATTTTGCACGTGTACTATTTGTACTCTCATGAGACTACACCCTATTTTCTCATTTTTTTAGCTTTTTTTAACTTGTTTGGAGAGAATATGTTTAATAGATTCCATTCGAAGCAATTTGGAGGCTGATTAGTTATTTTTTAGAGATATTTTGCATCTGTACTCTCATGAGAGTAAATCTCATTTTCTCATTTTTTTTCCAATTTTTTTGACCTGTTTGGAGAAAATATGTTTATTAGATTCCATTAGAAGTAATTTGAAGGCTGATTGATTAGTTTTGAAGGCAGATTTGCATGTGTACTCTCTATACTCTCATGAGAGTACACCCTATTTTCTCTTTTTTTTTTTCAAATTTTTTTGCATGTTTGGAGAGAATATGTTTAATAAATTCAATTATAAGCAATTTGGAGGCTGATTGGTTAGTTTTTAGGGGTATTTTGTATTTGTACTCTCTGTACTCTCATGAGAGTACACCCCATTTTTCTCATTTTTTTTTAACTTTTCTGGCCTGTTTGGAGAGAATCTGTTTAATAGATTCCATCAGAGGCAATTTGGAGGCTGATTGGTTGGTCTTTATGAGTGTTTTGCATGTGTACTCTATGAACTCTCATGAGACATGAGAATACACCCCATTTTCTTAATTTATTTCAGCTTTTTTGGCCTATTTGGAGAGATTATGTTTAATAGATTTCATTCGAAGTAATTTGGAGGTTCATTGGTTATTTTTTAGGGGTGTTTTGTATCTATACTCTCTCTACTCTAATTAGAGTATACCCTATTTTTCTCATTTTTTTTTTCAATTTTTTTGGCCTCTTTGGAGAGAATGTGTTTATTAGATTCCATTAGAAGCAATTTGGTGGCTGATTGGTTATTTTTGGATGTAGATTTGTATATATACTCTCTATACTCTCTATACTCTCATGAGAGTACACTCCATTTTCTCATTTTTTTCAATTTTGTTGGCTTGTTTGGTGAGAATATGTTTAATAGATTTCACAAGCAATGTGGAGGTGATTGATTTTAGGGATGTTTTATTTGTACTCTCATGAGAGTACACCCCACTCATTTTTTTTCCCAATTTTTTGGCTTATTTGGAGAGAATATGTTTAATAGATTCCATTAGAAGCAATGTCGAGGATGATTGGTTGATTTTTAGGGGTATTTTACATCTGCACTCTCTATACTCTCATGAGAGTACACCCTATTTTCTCATTTTTTAGCTTTTGGCTGTTTGGAGAGAATATGCTTAATAGATTTCATTAGAAGCAATTCTAGATTGATTGGTTGATTTTGGGAGCAGATTTGCATGTGTACTCTCTGTATTCTCATGAGAGTACACCACATTTTCTCATTTTTTCTATATTTTTTTGGCCGTTTTAGAGAATATGTTTATTAGATTTCATTAGAAGCAATTTGGAGGTCGATTGTTGGGTTTTGAGGTAGATTTACATGTGTACTCAATACCTCATGAGAGTACATAGCATTTTCTCATTTTTTCAGACTTTGACTGCTTTGGAGAGAATATATTTAATAAATTCTATTAGAAGTAATTTAGAGGTTGATTGGTTACTTTTAGAGACAAATTTGTATTTATACTCTCTATACTCTCATGAGAGTACACCCTATTTTTTCATTTTTTTTCCCAGATTTTTTTGGTTTGTTTAGAGAGAATATATTTAGTATAATCCATTAGAAGCAATTTGGAAGCTGATTTGTTAATTTTTTAGGGTATTTTGTATATATTATCTCAGACTCTCATAGAGTATCCCATTTTCTCATATTTTCCCTATTTGAGATAATTGGTTAATAGAATCCATTAGAAACAATTTAGAGCTAATTGGTATTTTTTTATTTTAGCTTTGTTTGGAGAAATGTGTTTAATAGATTCTATTATAAGTAATTTGAAGGCTGATTGGTTATTTTTAGGGGTATTTTGTATATGTACTCTCTGTACTCTCATGAGAGTGCACCCCATTTTCTTATTTCTTCAGCTTTATGACCTGTTTGGAGAGAATATGTTTAATAAATTCTATTAGAAGTAATTTGGTGATTGGTTCATTTTGTTGATTGTATGTACTCTCTATACTCTGAGAATACACATTTTCTCATTTTTTCAAATTTTTAGCTTGTTTGGAGAATATGTTAATAGATTCATTATAAACAATTTGGAGGCTAATTTATTATTTTTTTTTGCGTATTTTACATCTGTACTCTCTATACTATCATGAGAGTACACCATATTTTCTCATTTTTTCTTAACTTTTTTGGCCTGTTTGGTGAGAATATGTTTCATAGATTCCATTATAAGTAATTTGGAGGCTGAATTAGTTTTAGGGGTGTTTTGCAAGTGTACTCTCTGTACTCTCATGAGAGTACATCCTATTTTCTCTTTTTTTTTTCTATTTTTTTGGCCTGTTTGGAGAGAATATGTTTAATAGATTCCATTAGAAGAAATTTGGAGGCTGATTAGTTATTTTTTAGGGGTGTTTTTATTGTGCACTCTTTGTACTCTCATGAGAGTATAACCCATTTTCTCATTTTTTTTTAATTTTTTTGGCCTATTTGGAGAGAATATGTTTATTAGATTCCATTAGAAGTAATTAGAAGGCTGATTGGATATTTTTGGAGGCAGATTTGTATGTGTACTCTCTTTACTCTCATGAGAGTACATCCATTTTCATTATTTTCCATTTGTTTTGCTTGGAGAATATGTTTAATATATTCTATTAGAGGGAGTTTGGAGGCTGATTGGTTATTTTTGGAGGCATATTTGCATGCGTTCTCTCTTTATACTCTTATGAGAGTACACCCCACTTTCTCATTTTTTTTCCAGTTTTGTTGGCTTGTTTGGAGAGAATATGTTTAATAGATTCCATTAGAAGTAATGTGGAGGCTGATTGGTTAGTTTTTAGGGGTTTTTTGCATCTATACTCTCATTAGAGTACACCCCATTTTCTCATATTTTTTAAACTTTTTTGGCTTGTTTGGAGAGAATATGTTAAATAGATTCCATTAGAAGCAATTTTGAAGCTGATTGGTTGGTTTGGGGGTGATTTTTATGTATACTCTCACGTACTCCCATTTTTCTCCATTTTTTTTTTTTTTGGCTATTTGGAGAGAATATATTTAATAGATTCCATTAGAAATAATTTGGAGGATTGGTCAATTTTGGACACAAATGTATGCTCTCTGTACTCTGAGAGTCTGAGCATTCTCATATTTTTTAGCTCTTTTGACTTGTTTGGAGAATATGCTTAATAGATTTCATTAGAAGCATTTGGAGGCTCATTGGTTGATTTTTATGGATGTTTTGTATCTATACTCTCTGTACACTCATGAGAGTACACCCCAATTTTTCATTTTTTTTCAAATTTTTTGGTCTGTTTGGAAAGAATATATTTAATAGATTCCATTATAAGAAATTTGGAGGTTGATTGGTTTATTTTTTTAGGTGTTTTACATCTACTCTATACTCTCATGAGTACACCTATTTTCATTTTTTTTCTAGTATTTTTGCCTGTTTAGAGAGAATATGTTTATTAGATTCCATTAGTTACAATTTGGAGGCTAATTGGTTATTTTTGGAGGCAGATTTGCATGTGTACTCTCTGTATTCTCATGAGAGTATACCCCATTTTTTTTTCATTTTTTTTCCAATTTTGTTGGCTGTTTGGAGAGAATATATTTAATAGATTCCATTAGAAGCTGATGAGAGGTTAGTTTTAGGGGTATTTTGTATCAATACTCTGTACTCTCGTGAAGTATATCGTATTTTCTCTTTCTTGATTTTTAGCGTTTGAGAGAATATGTTTAATTTATTCCATTAGAAGTAATTTGGAGGTGATTGGTTATTTTTAGGGTTTTCATCATACTCTCTGTGTCATGAGTATACTCCATTTTCTCATTTTTTTTCAAGTTTTTTAGCGTTTTTGGAGAGAATATGTTTAATAGGTTCTATTAGAAGCAATTTAGAGGCTGATTTGTTGGTTTTTGGCTTTATTTTTAAATTAGGCATAATCCTAATCTTAATTACTTTACTTTTTTTTATGAAAATAGGCCTTTTTTAGATTTTTAGCCTTTTTCTCAAGAGAGATATATATTGATTTTAGAAATGCAAGGAGAGAGAGAGAGAGATTTATTAATTTTTTAATTAATATAATTTAAATATTTAAATATATATAATTTAAAATATTTTTTTATAAAATATTTAATAACTAAATATTTATATTTAGTTATTAATTTTTTATTTATATATAATTAATATGTAATTTTAAATATTTTTTTATTATATATTTAAAATTTTATTTAATAATTTTTTTATTATTAATATAATTGTTAAAGAAATGTAATTTTTATGTTTTTGTTATTATAATTTAAAATATTTATATGTAAATAAATAATTTTTAATAAATAAATAAGAATAAATTATATATATTTTATAGATTATATAAATAAAGTAATTATATATATATATATTATATATATATGTATATAATTATATATGTTATATATATATATTTTTTATATATATATATATATATAATTACTTTATTTGCTTATTATAAAATATATTTAATATTTCTCTTTTATTATTAGTATTTATTTATATATTTTAAAAGAAATTATAATAAAAATTAATATTTAAAATAATTATTTAATATATTATTAAAATAAATTCTAAATTTATATATATTAAAATATTTTTTTTATATGCTATATATAAAAAATAAATTAATAAAATATATAAATTTTTATTATTTTTAAAATATTTTAAAATATATTTTTAATATTTTCAATATTATAAATTAAAAAATTAATAATTTCTCTCTCTTCTCTCTCTCTCTCTTGCTTTTGAAAAGCAGGAAAGAGTAAATTAATTTGCATTAGATGGTTTTGACGGACTGTCAAATTTTGATAAAGTTAAGCTATTTCATTAAAATTTGAGCTACTTATTAAAATTTATAAATTTAAAAGATTTGGTTTTGGGTGTTTGCATTTGTACTCAAGTATATGAATACATCATTTTCATTTTTTCATTTTTTTGCTGTTTGGAGAATATGTTTAATATATTTAATTTATTTGATTGAGTTTTAAGAGTATTTTGTGTGTACTCTGTACTCTCATGAGTACAATTTCTCATTTTTTTGCTTTTTTGGCATGTTTGGATAATATGTTTTTGATTTGATTAAAGTAATTTGGAGGCCATTGGTTGGTTTTAGTGGTGTTGATATATACTCTCTATTCTCTGAAATAAACTTTGATTTTTTCCAACTTTTTTGCATGTGACATATATTTGTGTTTGCACATGTAATGAGTAAATGAAATTACAATGAGTAGTGATCTAATGGCCCAAATGTGGAAACTCCTTAACATTGTTATGAAGCGAAAGCTTATACTTGTGATTATGCATCAAGCTGGTTGGTTAGGATCATACTAGTTATTTGCTAAACTCAATTAAATCAAAGGATTTTATGTACAAAAAGCAATTGGAAGAAAAGTCAATCTAAACTATAGTGAATTCAAAAATACAATGATGGCGGTTGTCACCATGATTAGATTTTATTTATTTAGATGAAATTGGAAGGTTAAAAAAATAGAAAGTCATAATCATTCATTAGTAAAGTGATCTTCTTAGATCATAAGCATCAACGATGAAGCTTTTGAAGATAATGAGAAAGAAGAGCAATTGATGTGTTCTATCAGTGAGGAAGTTGGCGGCGTGGAGAATATTAATACAAAGAGATGCTTTCAATTTCATTCAAAAGAGAAGATATTATTGAATATGATAGTAATGCATTAATACTATTCAAGGAAAGATGCGGAGGATGGGATGTTTGCATGGGATGTCCAAGTTGATGATAATTGCTTGGTTAATTTTTTTTTTGGAGCAAAGACATGTCAAGGATAGAATATATTTATTTTAGGGATGTCATAATTTTTTATACAAGATATGTCTAAATATAATCTTGTATATGCCTTTGAGTGAATCATCATCGGCAAAATATCTTATTTAGAGTAGCATTTCTATGGAAGAGAATTGAGTCATTCATGGCTATTCAAAATTTCGATTAATGAGTGGAGACATCAGAACAATATATTCATCAAGATAAGATGGTATCATGCATTACGACATTTCATCATAGGTTGTGGATGGCATATTTAAAGCTCCTTGAAGATGCGTTGCTTTAATAGTAATAAGATAACAAGTCTATTCTATGTATGCATGAGCAAGTTTGAATCACGGAAGAGTTTGAGCAAGCTTGGTCTATGCTGATGAAGGCAATTTACGCGATCATGCTTTTTTGCAGCTTTATAAAATTAGATGCAAGTAATTCCCTCAAGACTCATTACGTATGGGAATCTTCGTCAATGACTTAGTGAGTCCACAAATAATGTATGTCATGGAATCTAAACCAACAAGTTCAATCACATATTATTTCTTGGGATTGGAGAAGGTTATGAACACATGGCAGAAATGAACATGATGAAGATTTCAAGTGATTTTGGCTATGTTAAGACCTTAATTCGAAATAAGTCACTATGTTTTACATAAGAAATCTTTACAATATTTGAGGAAGAATTTTTGCATGGAGTTGAAGGATTAGCGAAATGTAATGATAATATGGAGTATTTGAAAAACTTAGAGAATAAATATACTTCCAAAATATGGTATCATTTGACAAGACATGCCTAAATGTAACTTGTAAAAAATTAAAATGATGGGATTGCTTTGTGCCCACTGCATCTGAGTTCTTAGTCAGGAAGATATTATGTGCATTCCGGATAAGTAACTTCGATGGTCAACTAGAGAAAATAGGGATATCTACTTTGATAGTGCTTACAAGAACTTAAAAGATATGCAAGATAATGATGGAAATGAAATAGCATTATTTTTGAACCATCATCGATATGCATATCAAATAAGCACACATGGTAATAAGATAGTTAGGAGTATATGCTTGGATCCTTAAAAAAATATTTGATAATATCGACTCTATATTATGTTGGAATTCACCTCGGTGAACATCTAAGAAGAAGAATCAACAGATAAAGGAAATGATATTTTAAAGGATCTAGTTAGCGTGGCCAAAGGCGTTTCAAATGCAAGGCTTAAAGATATTGGAGAACCAAGAAAGCAAGAGTAATTTTCTATTTTCCTCAAGTTATAATATTTATATATTATTTTTAAACTTTAAACCATCCTATTTTATTATTGAGACAAAGAACAATCGAAGGGGTGGAGAACATGGAGTCACCTGCAACACCATTATGGTTATGATTGCTTTTTTAGAGGTATGCATGGAAAATCAACACTCACATGTATATATCATTAACTAATGTGGCTTCTATTCTAGAATTTAACTCTAGCAACAATCAATAGTCATTTGAAGACTTATGATGGATATCATTCTGAGGAAACATTAATGTATGATATCATTTAATTGTGTGTTCTTATTTGTACATACTTTAATGTCATTACAATCAAAATTATGTCATTACAATCATTTCTATAAGAGTAAATAGATTCTTTGATGAGTTTCTTTTTACTTAACGCAAACGACTCACATCTAGGGGATGTTGAGAAAGACCGTTAGAGTCAGGACTTTTTTGGCCTGATGTGAAATTATCTCGAAGTCAAGGTTGAAACAACAAATACTAAGCTCAACTAATGGTCAATTTCCTTTTAAACTTTAAGAAGATTAATTTATGAATGAGCCATTATATTAATAATTGCTCTATTTTGCTCTTTAAGATTTCTAAAAAATTTAGATAATCATTAAGCTTTTGAACTCGAATTAAATGATCCGAATTAGTTTGGAGATGTTGTATGAACAAGAGCATAGAGGAGCTAAATCACTTCAATACCATAGAGTGGTCATTACCCTATTAGCCTATTTGCTTGTGTGCTTGATGAAGGTTAATTTAGAGCAATAAGTAGATGTAATAATGATGATGCCAAAATGAAAAAGTTAGGAGACATTGATGTCGCTTTGTAACAATACTTTTTGTAGCTTTTAATTTTGCTTGTTCTGCTTCGAATCGGTTTGTTCCAAGTAAATATGTTGTGCTTCTCCTTTCTACTTTAAGTTTGTAGCATTATGTATGTGAATGAGAATAATGGTTTATTAATGTGTCTGGTTTGATATAATCAAGTATCATTTAGTAATGAATTTGTGTGATGATTTTTCTATTATTTTTTGCATTATTATATTGTTCATTAATTTGTGAAGAAAGGAAGATGAGAATCATGATAAATAAATTGAATGAGCAATTTTCTTCTATTCCATGCATTTTTTTTGCTTGTTTCTTCCTCAACATTTTTTATTTACTTTTGGTTTATTTTTGTCTTGCTTCTGATCCATTGATGTCATGGATTACTTATTGGTTGGTGTTGATGAGGAGAAAAAAAGGTTGTATGAATCATCGATTACATGAGGCAATTTTTTTTTATCTTCTTTTTTGATTATCTACATTTTGAATGCTTGATGGACATCAAGCGTGCAAGGTGCGGTCTTGAGGGTCCATTGTTTGGCTCATTTTTTTTTGTTGCTTGTTTATTTCTAAATGGAGGATGTATAATGTGTTCCAACTGCTCAATAGTGAGATGAATGCATTATTTCAATCAATTTCGGTGTTTTTAATTTCATGAAAAATGTTTTTTAAATGTATCAAATCATTATGTTTTAAATTTCATCTTTATGCTATATGTCTAATATTTTCTCAGGCGTTTATAACAATGTGTGTTATGTCAATGAAATGTGTTAGTTCTTCATTCTTACACATTCTTACAATAAATTGGGTAATTTGTAATTCCTTTGTTTCAATTTTAGGTAGATGATGATGAATGCTTAATTATGTAAGTGATGATGTTGTTGAATCCAGGCTGTCATTGAACTCACATTAAACAATTTTCAGAGAGAGAGAGAGAGAGTATATTGAATTGTGTAACTTCGTATCGATCTTTGATCTTTTATTTATAGATTTAGGTAGATATTTCTTGCGCTACATGATCAGCCATATGTACAAAATTAAAAGAAATCATGTAACTCTTGATGTGGTTGATTCTCAAATTCTAGTTGAGGTGTTCTAATGATTTAATAAATAGGTTCGATTTGAGTTAACAATATTCAAATTGGGTCAATCTTGGGTTAAGATTGAACTGACATCCTCATAGATAGAAATAGCCGCTTATCAAAGCAGACAATTGTGCAAAATATACAATTTAAGAAAACTAAAACTAAGCCAAAGATTAAAAAAAGCTATTTAGATTGATAAATACACTTTATAAGCAAGAAAACTATTATTTGTCGGTAAGAATGAAGAATAATATTGTGACCATTTTGTTAGGTGCTATGTAACCTTGTTAAGGGTGAAACAAATAAAGCAATGTTTTGAATATATTAAAAGGTTCATTTGGAATTATTTTTATTTTTTATTTTTTTATCTTTTATTTTATTTATATTTTGATTTAAAATAAAATATATTCGATAATGCTAATTATTTCAAAACCAATCAAAATATCTAAAATTTATTTCGAATATTTCTATAAATAATATTTTTTATTTTTAAAAACAAAAACTAAAAATATTTTTTAAAACTTATTAAATAAAAATATTTGTAAAAATAACATAAAAATAAAAAATAAAAAATAAAAAAATAAAAGTAATCCCTAACACTTCACTAATAAAATTAGAGCAATTCAAGTTAATTAAAGTTAATCGAATGACTCTTTAACATTCCATAATGATTTTTTTTAAATAAATTTTTACTGTGTACGCATTATTTATTCAAAATTATTAAGCACATTTTCTAATAATTTTAACTTAATAAACCTTTTATCTTAATTTATCAAAACAATAATTTAAAAAAAATGTAATTTTGAGCTTAATATCATTGTTTGTTTGATTAATTCACTTTCAAAATTTTATTTTGAATGATTTCAACCATTTTTAGATTATTTAGATTTTTTATTATATTTATTTGATATTTTTTAGCTATTGTAAAATCATATTAGTTATTAGTATCGAATAAAAATAATAAATTAAATTACTGTGCTGACAGTCATAACATAATACTATAACTTTGATATATTCGATTCAATCATAGTCTGTACTCTTATAGGATGTACTGAGAGTACACAGCAAATGAAAAAAGCTAATATTCAGGCTCCAAACAGCTTGTAATGGAATCAAGTAAATATATTTTCTCCAAACATGCCAGAAAATCTAACAAAAATTGAGAAAATAATATGTACTCTCATGAGTACAGAATACATCAAAGCTAAAAATGCTAAAATTCATGCTCCAAACTATGATGGAATGTAATAAACATATTCTCCAAACAAGGTCAAAAATTGAAAAAAAGAGAAATAATATGTACTCGAGACAGAGTACACTATAGAAAATCAAAAAAGCTAATATTCAGGCTTCAAACAACTTATAATGGAATCTATTAAACATATTTTCTCCAAACAGGCTAAAAAATCTGACAAAATTTGAGAAAATAATATATACTCTCATGAGAGTACAGAGAGTACACCTACAAAACAGCTCGAAAAAAGAAAAAAATTATGCTCCAAATAGCTTGTGATGGAATGTAATAAACATATTCTCTCCAAACAGGCTAGAATAAGTGAAAAAAAATTGAGAAAATAGTATGTACTCTCAGGAGAGTACAAAGAGTACACCTGTAAAATAGCTCAAAAAGGTTAATATTCAGACTTCAATCAACTTGTAATGGAATCGAGTTAATATATTCTTTCCAAACAAGCCAAAAAAACTGAAAAAAATGTGAAATTTGTTTGTACTCTCATGAGAGTACAGAGAGTACATATGCAAAACAGCTCAAAAAAGTAACCCATCAGCCTCCAAATTACTTCAAATGGTATGTCATAAATATTTTTTCTCCAAATAAAGAATAAGTGAAAATAATTGAGTAATAGTCTCAGACTCAAGAGAGTAGAGAGTACACCTACAAATACCTTAAAAGATTAATATTCAGTTCCAATCAACTGTAATAGAATCAAAATATATTCTTTCCAAACAGAACAAAAAAGCTAGCAAAAATGTGAAATTGGTGTGTACTCTGATGAGAGTACAGAGAGTACGGATGCAAAATAGCTCAAAATGGTAACCCAACAATCTCAAAATTGCTTCAAATAGTTTGTAGTAAACATATTCTCTCCAAACATGCTAGAAAAATTGAAAAAAAGAGAATCACTTGGGAGAGTACAGAGTACCTACAAAAATAGCTCAAAAAAGTTAATATTTCAGGCTCCAATCAACCTGTAATGGAATCTACTAAATATATTCTTTCCAAATAGACCATAAAAGGTGAAAAAAATATAAATTTGATTTGTACTCTCATGAGAGTACATAGAGTACAGATGCAAAATAGCTCAAAAAGGCAACCCATCCCAAATTTTAAATGATAGTAAACATATTCTCACCAAATAAGCCAGAAAAAGTGAAAAAAATTGAGAAATAGTATGTACTCTCAGGAGGGTACATAGTACACCTACAAAATAGCTCAAAAGGCTAATATTAAGGCAATCAACCCAGAATAGTAAGAATATATTCTTTCCAAACAGGCCAAAAAAGTTGAAAAAATGTGAAATTGGTTTGTACTCTCATGAGTGCATAGAGAGTATAGATGCAAAATAACTCAAAAAAGTAACCCATCAGCCTCCAAATTGCTTCAAATATTTTGTAGTAAACATATTCTCTCTAAACAGGCCAGAATAAGTAAAAAAAATTGAGTAAATAGTCTGTTCTCACAGGAGAGTATAGAGAGTACACCTATAAAATAACTCAAAAAGGCTAATATTTAGGATTCGATCAACCTCTAATGGAATCTAGTAAATATATTATTTCCAAACAGGCCAAAAAAATTGGAAAAAAATGTGAAATTGGTTTGTACTCTCATGAGAGTACAAATGCAAAATAGCTCAAAAAATTAACACATCAGTCTCCAAATTGCTTCAAATGATTTCTAGTAAGCATATTCTCTCTAAACAGGCTAGAATAAGTGAAAAAGAATTGAGTAAATAATTTGTACTCTCAAGAGAGTACATAGAGTATACCAACAAAATAGCTCAAAAAGGCTAATATTTAAGCTCCAATCAACCTATAATAGAATCTAGTAAATATATTCTTTTCAAACGAACCAAAAAAGCTAGAAAAAAACTACAAAATTAGTTTGTACTCTCATAAGTGTACAAAAAGTACAGATGAAAAATAGCTCAAACAAGCAACCCATCAGCCTTCAAATTGCTTCAAATGATTTGTAGTAAACATATTCTCTCCAAACAGGCCAGAATAAGTGAAAAAAATTGAGTAAATAGTCTGTACTCTCAAGAGAGTACAGAGAGTACACCTACAAAATAGCTCAAAAAGGCTAATATTCAGGATCCAATCAACTTGTAATGAAATCTAGTAAATATATTCTTTCCAAACAAACCAAAAATGCTAAAAAAAATGAGAAATTGATATATACTGTCATGAGAGTATAGAGAGCACAGATGCAAAACAGCTCAAAAAGGCAACCCAACAAATTTTAAATTGCTTCAAATAGTAGTAAACATATTCTTCCAAACAGCCGAATAAGTGAAAAATTGAGAAAATAGTGTACTCAAGAGAGAGTACACCAAAAAATAACTCAAAAGGCTAATATTCAGCCCCAATCAACAGTAATGCAATCTAGTAAATATATTCTTTCCAAACAGGCCAAAAAAATTAGAAAAAAAAATGTGAAATTGGTCTGTATTCTCATGAGAGTATAGAGAGTACAGATGTAAAATAAGAGAATATAGATGCGAAACAACTCAAAAAAGTAATCCATCAGCCTCTAAATTACTTCAAATGGTTTGTAGTAAACATATTCTCTCCAAACAGGCTAGAATAAGTGAAAAAAATTGAGTAAATAGTCTGTACTCTCATGAGAGTACGAGTACACTTATAAAATAGCTCAAAAAGGTGAATATTCATGATCCAATCAACCTGTAATGGAATCAAGTAAATATATTCTTTCCAAACAGGCCAAAAAATAAAAAAAATAAAATTAGTTTGTACTCTCATGAGAGTACAATGAGTACAGATACAAAATAGCTCAAAAAAGTAACCCATGTGCCCTCTTCAAATGATTTTAGTAAACATATTCTCTCCAAACAAAGGAAAAATTGAGTATGATTTTAGAATAACTCAAATATGCCAATCATCAAAAATAGAAAAAAAGAAACATACTCTCATGAGAGTACAAGAGTGTGGAAAATAGCTCAAAAAGCAACCCAACCCTCCAAATTGCTTCAAATGGTATGTCAAACATTTTTTCTCCAAACAGCCCAAAAAAAGAAAAAATTGAGGAAATAGTGTGTACTCTCAGGAGAGTACGGAGAGTACACCTATAAAATTGCTCAAAAAAGCTAATATTCAAGCTCCCAACTACCTGTAATGGAATCTATTAAATAAATTCTCTCCAAATAGTCCAAATAATGTAGAAACAAATGAGAAAATACTCTGTACTCTCATGAGAGTACAGAGAGTACACATGCAAATCCAAACCAACAAGCATCAAGCAACCTACAAATGGCTTATAAGGCCATCTACTGAATATATTATATCCAAACAGGTTAAAGAGGCTGAAGAAATAGTTAAAAAGGGGTCCTAAAGCTCCACACATGTTATCTACTAAACATGGCATCTACTAGACATGTTATCTCTAGAAAGCATTTAAAAGTAAAAATAATAGATTCTAATGGCATCCACAAACACACCACATATATACATTTCTAAAGCAATTGATTTCCAACATATCAAACTTCAATTGTACATTTATCAAATCAATTTTTTCATACCCAAATAAGATAGATAAGAACTCAACCTCAAGCAATTCATCTTCTTTGG
The DNA here is from genome assembly GCA_021442155.1 of Cymbidium sinense. Classification (NCBI taxonomy): domain Eukaryota; kingdom Viridiplantae; phylum Streptophyta; class Magnoliopsida; order Asparagales; family Orchidaceae; genus Cymbidium; species Cymbidium sinense. The sequence continues at coordinate 266,439,422 of CM038215.1, forward strand.
CCAATCGTGGTCTACCATCGGAGGTTTATATTGCACCTCCATGTATTTGACAAAGATCCCATGATACACTATTTTCTTGGACTGGTAGCCCACTCATCATTTGATTGGCCATTTTGTGGGATCACTCTCAAAAGACTAGCCAGCATCTTTGACAAGTAATTTGATCTAAATAGTAAGAAATATAGTCAATAAGTAGGCACAAAATATGCACTTTAGGCAAACCAAAATGAGAACAGTTCTTATAATCTCAGGAAGAATGGCCTTATGAGTTGGGTTTGATAATGAATCATAAAAATACCAAGCTTGCTTAGTGCATATCCAATGTTGATTATTTATAATTAGAAGTAAGAGTAACCCATGATACACTATCTCAAAGTGACATCGGATAAACATTTTGCTTTCCTTTTATAGGCCATATTTAGCATAACTCTAGAAGTGAGGAGAAATTTTATAATTAGTGGCTTCTAACTATCTAAACTAGGAATGGATTGTATTACCCAAAGTTATGTGGAGTAATTTACCCAGTGCAGGCATGAAACATATAAATAGCGAACATATAGCCCAGGACATAGCAAGTACTTCTCGGCCAGTAAAAAGGTAAAGGCATCAACGTGTGCATCTAACAGATATTGATCTACTAGTAACTCATCAATCTAGCCTCGCACAATGATGATATTCCCAACTGCGAATACGCTATCACCCTTGCATGTGAGAAATATGGAAATGTGAGCCTAATTAAATGAATTACGATCTATGTAAGTTGAATGAAAAATGACTTACTTCTCCTTGAATCGGAGAAGGTGTCAATGATCGCATATTGGCTTGGTAGGACATCTCTTGATGAGAAGCACACAATATGATGTGCCTCACCTGGCTGCAAGGAAATTAGTGATGATGAAAGTTAGTGGTGATTCACTATGAATTAAGGCTCAATCTGCTAAGATGATGCATACCTCCGCTTGATGCTCCTCAACCACCAATGACAATTGGTGGTTCAATTGATATTGGAGCATCTTTGCTAACCTATAAAAAAATTTAGTGAAATCTACTATTAGGTTAAATTAAAAAGAAAGTAAAGTAATAACTCTTATGTCATTTGCTCATCCTGTGTGGATGCTACCACAGGAGTTATTCTGCATCGTGACTTCCTGTATGTTTGTGTGAGGGGGGAAGATATAGCTTTCCTCTTCCTCATCTACCGAGCCTTCACACCACACTCAATGTTGCCGAGTAAAGGCTATGAAACATCTTCATGTGGGGGAAGCCCATAGAGCTTCCCTTGGCCTCCACTTTCCCATGGAAGCCTCCATGGGGCTTCCCAGTGGAAGTCTCCATGTGGGAAGCCCCCCCAGTAGCCTCCACTGTGAGCCTCCCCATGGTAACCTCTACCACTGGGTTGTGTAGCCTCCACATGAGCCTCCCCTGTGGTAGCCTCCACAGGGGAATATCCTGTGATAGCCTCCATAGGTGTTGCCCATATGATAGCTTCCTCAAGATATTCCTCTATGGTCACCTCCAAGAGCTTCCCCATGCTGGATGTATGACCCTGCCCAGAACCATTTCCTCAAGCCACCCAACCTTCCATTAATTCTCCGTTATTGATGCTTTAAAAGAGATGATACTCTCTCCTAGGGCCCAAAACCCGGTATCCTCTCTATACCGCAAAGCTTTCTAAATTAGTACTAGCAGAGGGTAGACTAGATATATTGGAAGTGGGAGAATATCGAGGAGAGGTATATGGAGATTCAGTGAGGGCCGCACTCATTGGACTTGGAATGGGATTGTTATCAGGCTCAACATGGGTTGTCTGCTGGGTAGGGGCAATGTTTCAAGGAGCCAAGTCTCCTCTTTTGATATGTCCTCAAATGAAAGGCAGATATGTGTTACATCGATAAGAAAATATGATGTTTTATAATATTAATCAATACAATCTATATAAATAAAGTAAAATTATTTTATGTCACTTGGTGTCCTCCCAAACTAGTGAAGGAGTCATCTACAAACTTTATTTTTCGTCATCATCACATAATGGCTTTAAGGGGGGGAGGCCTTATGATACCTATGTGCTCTGATGCCCAGATCTGCAATGAATATTTATATAAGTTAACTTCAATGGATCAAATAATATATATTTGAAGATGTAAAATATACCATTAGAAGAGTGACGAAGCCACGCACAGTGCCTTCAGGTCAATCTTTGATGTAATACCATCAAATTGAAAACCAAAAGGCCCAAATGGCCTCTCGCCCAATTGTACTAGCAAATTTGTCTGTTGCATAGATAATCAATCGATGCCACTCTATAGTTGTGATATATAAAAAAAGATTTGAAATTAAAAATGTATGCATAACCGCACAAATCCGCGTGAACGAAGCAATCCAAATTCTCAAGTTTATTCTTAAAGTCCATTTGAAATTTGAAGATGGTGGGATTTATACCATATATCCTTCTCCTCTATGTTAGGCATCCCTACAATTAATGCAACTTCATTGGGGGTGCATTGGCTACCAAAAAAGAATGATTGCTTCTCTATATCCCCAAAGGCGATTGAAGTGATACAATTCTTCTTGAATTCCATGCTAATAAATTGATGCAAATGAAGCCTCCTTAAAATGTAAATAACTTCAAGAAAGCATCGAAATATTATGAACACCACTCTAATGATGGTAGCATCCGAAGTTATCCTTTTCCCATACATGCTAAACTTCAAAATGAAAATTCAATTAATGAGATCATTATCGCATGATGGGCCAGTACACATAAGCAAAGCAGCCACTAAAATTAGGGATTAATAGATGAAAAAAATTTAGAAAATATTATGAACTCTCGTGAGAGTACAAAGAGTATACATGACAAACTGCTCAAAAAACCCACCCATCAGCCTCCAAATTTCTTCAACTGCTATGTAGTAAACATATTTTCTCCAAACAAGCCAAAAAATCTTGAAAAAAATGTGAAAATGGTTTGTACTCTCATGAGAGTACAGAGAGTACACATGTCAATTTACCTCCAAAACCAACCAAACAGCCTTCAAATTACTTCTAATGGAATCTAATAAACATATTCTCTCCAAATATGCCAAAAACACTAGACAAAAATGAGAAAAATACTCTGTACTCTCATAAGAGTACAGAGATTACACATGTCAATCTCCCTCCAAAACTAACCAATCAGCCTCCAAATTATTTTTAATGGAATATAATAAATATATTCTCTCCAAACCGGCCAAAAAATTTGGAAACAAATGAGAAAATGGCATGTACTCGTATGAGAGTATAAAGAGTACATATGTCAATCTGCCTCCAAAATTAACCAATCAGCCTCCAAATTACTTCTAATGGAATCTAATAAATGTATTCTCTCCAAATAGGCCAAAAACACTGGACAAAAATATGAAAATGTTCTGCCTCCAAATTACTTCTAATGGAATGCAATAAATATATTCTCTCCAAACAGACCAAAAAAATATGAAAATAAATGAGAAAATGGTATATACTCTCATGAGAGTACAGAGAGTACACATGCTAATCTGCCTCCAAAACCAACGAATCAGCCTCCAAATTACTTCTAATGGAAGCTAATAAATATATTCTCTCCAACAACAATAACAACAACAACAAGCCTTAATCCCACTAGGTGAGATTCATGAATCCTTATCTCCATTGTGTCATTATGTGTCAAATTCTCATTTAATTCAAGTATACTAAGATCATTTTTATACATCTTAACCAAGTTTTTTTTAGGTCTACCTCGACCTTTTTTAACATAAGGCAAATCTAATGCATCTACTCTCTCGTCATTGGATGGCCGCTTTATGTGGCCAAACCATCTAACTCTCCCTAATCTTATCTACCCTGGAACTCAAATTTTTTTGATACTGGTTTTGCATTCTATCTAAAAATTAAAGCCACTCATCCACAGCATCCTCATCTCAGTAACACTTAATAGTCTTATGTTTCTCTTATTGGACATTCACCATAAGTCATTCTCTTACCACCATCTTATAAAATTTTCCCTTAAGTTTAAGTGGAACTTTTCTATCACATAATAGGCGGATGCATTCCTCCACTTCAACCATCCAACGAATTCTACTAATAACATCTCCATCTAAACCATCTTTTGAACAATAAAACCTAAATATCAGAATAAATCACTCTTATTAATGACTTGATCTAAAGTCACAACTCCACTAAAACTTCTCAACTAAAATTACACTCCATATATTCAATTTTACATCTACTTAAAGCGAAAACCTTTAGACTCTAAAGTTGACCTCCATAATTCAAGTTTGTTGGACTCCTCTCAGTCTTATCAACAAAAGAATGTCATCGAAAAAAGCATACACCGGTACATCTTCTTGTAAATGCCTAATAGAACATCCATAACTAAAGTAAAAAAGATAAGGGCTTAAGTTGATCCTTGATGTAATCCAACTGAGATAGGAATATATTTTTCAATCCTCCTTGTGTTTGGACACAAATGACTCTAGTATACATATCCTTTGACTTGAATATAACCAATATTAACTCCTTTGTCTAGAACTCTCCAAGAACATCTCTTGAGACTTTATCATAAGCTTTCTCATCAATAAACATCATATGTAGATCCTTCTTACTTTCTCATGCTCCATCAAACCTCTTAATAAATGTATACGTCATAGTAGATCTACACGGCATGCAACCAAAATTGTGAGAAACTTGTATCACATCGTAACCTATTATCAATTACTCTCTCCCATAATTTTAATGTATGGCACATTAACTTATTCTCTATAATTTGCACACTCTTGTGCATCACCTTTATTCTTAAATATAGAACCAACAAACTCTTTCTCCTTCTCAGCATCTTTTAGTCTTTAAAATAACATAAAGATTTGTAAGCCAAGAAATTCCTTGATCTCCTAAACATTTCCACACTTCTATTAGAATATTATACGGTCTTACTGCTTTTCCACATTTCATTTTCTTTAAAGCTTCACTAACTTTAGATTTACTAATACGACGATAAAAATGAAATTCTCTATTTTTGTTTAGGGTATTAAGGTTGCTAAAATCAATCATACTTTCAGATCCTTCATTGAAAAGTTTATCAAAATACATCATCCACCTATTTTCAATATCTTTTTCTAAGAAAAGCACTTTATTATTTTCATCCTCAATACCCCTCACTTGAGCTATGTCTTTACTTCTCCTATCTCTTTGGTTGGCTAACTTATACATACATCTTTCACCTTCTTTGGTATATAATCTATTGTATAAATCACTAAAGCTAAATTTTTGCATCACATATTACTTTCTTAGAATCTCTCTGAGACCACTTTATATCTTTCCCAATTCTCAAGTTTTACATCTAAACCAAGTTTTATAACAATGCTTCTTATTTCTTATCTTTTCCTCCACACTCGACTCCACCACCAACTATTCTTATTAAAAGTTTTTTTTGATTCTCCAAGTACATCTTTGCAACTTGTAATTTCACTTGATATTTTTTTCCACATAATGTTAGCTTCTTTATGAACATCCCAAATTCTAATTTCTTGTAGCTTGCTCTTAAAATATTTTATTTGTGTTCTTTAAGTGCCCCATCTAATCCTAGGACAATAATTTAATTTATTTTTCTCTTACAACCTTTCATCTTAAAATCTAAAACTAATAGTCGATGTTGGGTGAAAATTTCACTTGGAATGACCTTACAATCTTTACAATCTAAATGATCTATTTTCTTATCAAAAATAATCAATCATGTTTTAGTAGATCCATTTTTATAAGTAATAATATGTTCATCTCTTTTCTTAAATAAAGTATTAGCAACTACAAAATCATAAGCTAAAATCTAATATAGTCTACCTTCTTCATTAGTCACTCAAATCCATAACCACCATGAATACTTTTAAAATCTTCTCTCTACCAACATGTCCATTTAAATCTCCCCAATAAATACTTTTCTTCAAGAGGTATCTTTTATATTAATCTCTAATTCATTCCAAAATTTTTCTTTTGAGCTTACCTCCAAACCTACTTGAGGAGCATAGACACTTATAACATTGATAATCTTAGTATCAACAATAATCTTTAAAGCTATAATTCTATCTTCACATTAATACTTATAAAATTATCCTTCAAACTTTTATCTATAATTACACACACCATTTCTAGTTGACTTTTACCGAATACCAAAGTTTAAAACCTAAACTATCAATCTCCTTGGCCTTCTCACCAACCCATTTAGTTTCTTGAACACATAAAATATTTATCTTTCTATTAACCATAATATCTATTAATTCCATTAATTTACAAGTAAGAGTACTTATATTGCAAGATCCTAACCTAATTCTAGTTTCATGGACTAACTTCTTTGCGCATCCGTTATAATGTAGGAACCCTTGCTTATTTAACCGCAGATAAAGCGGCTTAACAAATTTTTCCTTTGTATTCAAGCCATCTGTCGTCACTTCCAAATAGGCCAAAAATAATGGACAAAAATGTGAAAATGCTCTATACTCTCATGAGAGTATAGAGTATACATTAATCCCTCCAAAACTAATTCATCTCGAAATTGCTTAATGTATGTAATAAACATATTCTCTCCAAACAGCCAAAATCTAGAAATAAATGAGAAATGGTATGTAATCTCATGAGAGTATAAAAGTACATATGCCTCCAAACCAACCAATCACTCCAAAATTCTAATGGAATCTAATAAATATATTCTCTCCAAATAGGAAACACTAGACAAAAATGTGAAAATGCTCTGTACTCTCATTATAGTATAGAGAGTACACATACCAATCTATCTCTAAAACTAATCAATCAGCCTCCAAATTTTTTTCTAATGGAATCTAATAAACATATTCTCTCCAAATAGCTAAGCAAAAAAAAAATATGAAAATCTGCTCTCAAGTACATTAAATATATAATCTACAAAAGCACCAATCACTCCAAATTGCTTCTTATAGAATCTAATAAATATATTCTCTTCAACAGCCAAAATTTAGAAAAAATGAGAAAATGAGGTGTACTCTCTGAAAATGAGAGAACACATATAAATCTTTCAAAATCAACCAATCAACCCCAAATTACTTCTATGAACGTAATAAACATATTATCTTCAAATAGGCTAAAGAAACTAAAAAAATGAAAATAGGTGTACTCTCATGAGTACAAAGAATACACATATAAATGCCCCAAAACTAACCAATCAATCTCCAAATTCCTTCTAATGGAATCTAATAAACATATTCTCTCCAAATAGGCTAAAAAAACTGGAAAAAAAAATGAGAAAATAGTCTGTATTCTCATGAGAGTATAGAGAGTACAGATGCAAATCTCCCCTAAAAATGAACCAATCAGCCTTCAAATTACTTTTAATGAAATCTAATAAACATAATCTCTCCAAATAGGCTAAAGAAATTAGAAAAAAAAATGAGAAAATGCTATGTACTCTCATGAGAGTACACATATAAATCTGACCCCAAAACCAACTAATCAGCCTCTAAATTATTTCTAGTTAAATATAATAAACATATTCTCTCCAATCAGGCCAAAAAAATTGAAAAAAAATGAGAAGATGCTTTGTACTCTCATGAAATTGAGAGAGAAAATACAGTGTAAAACCTCTAAATCTAACCAATCAATCTCAAAATTGCTTCTAATGGAATCTAGTAAACATAGTCTCTCCAAACAGGCCAAAGAAACAGAAAAAATGAGAAAATGGGATGTACTCTCATGAGAGTACAGATCCAAATCTCTCATAAAAACTAACCAATCAGCCTCCAAATTGCTTCTAATATAATCTAATAAATATATTCTCTCCAAACAGGCTAAAGAAATTGGAAAAAAAATGTCAAAATGCTTTATACTCTTATGAGAGTACTGAGAGTACACATGCAAATCTGATCCCAAAACTAACCAATCAGCCTCCAAATTATTTTTAATGGAATCTAATAAACATATTCTCTACAAATATGGTTTAAAAGCTGAAATAAAATGAGAAAATTGGGTGTACTCTCAAGAGAGTACAAAGAGTACACATACAAAATAGCCTTAAAAACTAATCAATAACCATTCAATTTGCTTATAATGTCGTGTACTGAACATATTATATCCAAATAGAGTCAAAAATTTTAAAAAATATGATAAAATAGGTTGTACTCTCCTTAGAATGCAGTACATGTGGCTTAGCTCAAAAATTCCTCCACCGACCTCTTCTATGAAATGAGTGTTTTAAGGTGTCGATGTAATTTTCAGAAGGCAGATGGAATAGTAGATAAGATACTACCCAGAGATTTCAACCTCATTTGGTGAGAACTTTAGATTTGGTTCCAGGTTTCCTAAATGTGCAAGCCCCCTATAGTTAATTACCCTTCTCAATAAGTGAGAGAGAACTTTCGATTAAAAGGCTAATTAGTTAGATCGCTTAATGGCGTAGTAGCGGCATGTAGAGTTTTAGAATTTAGATCATGAAATTTATCATTTCAAACCGATAGTTGGAGAATAATGGCGTCTGGGATGTCATGGTTCCATCATCTGCATTCCGGTCCCACTGTCTATAGGAGGAATATCGAGAAATCTTTATAGACACAGGATGGTGTTTATCAGAGACAATCTTAAGTCCACCATGATAGAGGGTTGTTTGCTATCAAGTATACCCTGATTCACAACTCAAAGGCGAGCCATTCATATTACTGATAAATAATATAATGAAGGAGTACCATAAGAGAGGACTAATCATACTTCATCTGGAGCATCTGGCCAATATTGAAGGACATGGGTCACATTTTAGCAAGAAATTGATTGAGAATTACATGTAAATCTTGATTTGACATTGGCCTTTGTGAGCTAGAGTTTTCTTAGTTTGTCACCCAGATACAACTAAGGTGAATAGATTGAGTTTGATTTGAGCTTTTAATGATAGAGTTTCATTTAAGCCATTTTTTTAGATTGATATTTGATTTGAATTGATTTGATTAGAAAAATTGATTGATTTGAATATGTTAAAGAGCTTTAAATCCATCAACTCACGTTTAGCTACTAATGAGGATTATATCTACTATCACCGATAGAATTTCTCGGATATTTCATTTGATTTGGCTCTTATTATAGGTTTTTTTAGGTATTGTTCGGACCCATCTAAGTCTAAACCAAGCAACACGCGACATCGACTTAAATTTAAGCATTTAGCATAGTGTGAGGCACATGGTGTATTTAAGAATTTAGGTAATTTTATATTTGAATTATGAGATTGATTTTTCATTTAATTCCAACTTTTCTTTCTGTGATTTTTTACAATAAAATTCACACTTGAAATCTCATGTCAGCACATGCAGATGTTTATAACTTAGATAATTTCACCTAATTAGTGATTTTGTTGATTTTGAAAATTATAATTAGAATGAAATTACTTATTTTGTATTGAAAGAAAGCTCCATGATTTTGTAGATTTTGATTTTAAGCTCTATCACTTTTGCAAAGAGTTTGATCCGTTGGCGAAGAAGGCGTTAATTAATTAATATCTTATTAGATTTTTTGAATAATATTTAATATATTCCAATTTATCTGCCCTTTTCATTAAAATTTACACTTAAAATATCGTAATAGCACATGCAGTTCATAGTTTAGACAATTTCACCAATTAGTGATTTTGTTGATTTTTAAATCATAATTAGAATAAAATTCTTTGATTTTTGATTAAAATAAGCCTTATGATTTTTATAGATTTGGATATAGTATTGCCTTCTGTCTGCTCGCATAAAGAGTTGCAGATCCGGTGGCAAAGAAGGCATTTTGATTTTGATTGTAGTTAAACACACTACTAACACTTAGTTTACTTGTTTAAGCTTTCGCAATTCTCTTAATTTGATTATGTTTAGTTTACATCACTTTGATAAATTATGCTGATTTCGATGTTTAGTGCTTTAGCCCCACTTATGCTTATTAGCTAGCATGGTAACCACCTCCATATTGATATAAGAGTTATTAAACTCAATTTAGATTGATCTTTAGATCTAGAGTTTATTGTAAATTTGTTATGCATTTAGCATTAGTCCCCCCTCAATTCCAATTAAAGCTTGCTTAATTTTGAGAAGTTTGCAAGAAAAAGGAACTCACTTTACTTCAATTTAAGTATAGATAATAAATATTAGAGTTTTATGAGCTTAATATTGGTCTCCCCCTATTTCACTTAGGATTTAAATAAATATTCTATTCTTCCCAAAGTTTGTTTTAAAGGCTCCTCCCTTTTTCTTGTTTGACGCTTTTAATTTAGAATAGAATTATGCGGGTCTCCCACTTAGCTTAATTTCATTTTCTTTTTTTTAAGTCAAAGATTTGACATAATTTGGCCCTATCGTCATCCCGTAGGGTTGTATCCAGTGTTTTGGCTTTCGATGCGCCTGTGAAGTAGTGGTGTCTTGTGACACCTTCATTTCCTTGCTCAGATGAGGTCTTCAAATATGTATTAAATCAAATACATATATGCGCACATAACTTTCACACATTTTCATACATATCCACCAATTTTTCTCATGGAGAACAATAAGCATCAGAACTATTCTGAGAGATGATCTTTAATCGATGTCTAGAGGCATCAGAAGAGCGTGAATACTTTATTAATGAAGATCCAATGTTTCCAGCATTCATGTTGATTTTGCAGGAATTGTGCGAGTGACCCTTCAACCTTGAACTTCACCTTTTTTATCTTGCTCTCAACTGAGGCGCCAGAAAATCCAGATGACTGATGCAAGTTATGCCCATACTGTTCAGGAGATAGTGCATGCGTTTCAAAATTCTCCTTAAATTTGGTTGATCCCTTCCAGTTACTCTGGGCAAGAACACCTTCACTGCTTCGCTTCACATCTGGTCCATTCCGTCCATGATCTTTTAAAATGCTTCTCGCATAAAGTCCATCAAAGTCTCCATGAGCTCGGTCATCTTTCTTTTTCTTCCTTGATAGAGCGGCATCATCAAATTTATTAAGAGAAGCAACCTTAGGAGGAGGGTAGTTATTAGTTAAGATAAATTTCTTTTCTATTTGAGCTGCCATTATATCCTGAATTGTCATCAGGAGAAAACTTGTTTGTATTATCAAAAGACGGAGTAGAAGAAAGTGATGATGGGTCCTGGCTCCCAAAATGCAACGGTGCCGAGGTCTTCTTACTGAAGAACTCCTCTTCTTATCCATGCAAGCAGCAGCAGTTCGATGGGGAGTAGTGCTTGTAGACGGCAAATAGACTGTACAAGATCCTAGGCACTCCGGAGGCGGTGATGCCCATGTAGGGGATATTGGGAGCAAATAAATCCCGATCGTCCGTACGACGGATAATTAGCCATCTGAAGCATCGCATTGTCGTCACAGAACGACTGGCGTATTTTTTTTTAGATGGAGAGAGAGAGTGAATTTTTTTTTTACTCGGTAGCAGAGAGAAGAGAGAGAGAGAGAGAGAAGTTATATATATATATATATATATATATATATATATGAAAAACTATATATATATACTTAATTAATTATTTATTAAATATTATTTATTTATTTATTTATTTATGCATATAAAAATATGCAAATAAAAAAATTTATTTATTTATTTATTTATTTATTAAAATTTATTTATTTATTTATTTATAAATATATATATATATATATATATATATATATATATATATATATATTTATTCATTTATTTATTATATATATATTGACGTCGAAATATGTGACGCATCGATCTTTCGTGATCAATACGAGCTATTTTAATAAAAAATAATTTTGATATCTAAATTATTAATTAAAATTATGAATATATCTATTTTAAAAATTTCTCCAAATCTCAAGAAACTCCCTTTCAATGTTCCGAAGGTGGGACAGTGGAGAGAGTGATTCTAACTCTTTTCTTCTCTTTTTTTTTTTTTTGCATGCGGGTCGCTCCTTATGGTTGAGGGAGAGAGCCGAGAGAGAGAGTCATGCACAGCAGCACAAGAGTGTGGGAAGAGAGAGTGAGGGCTTCATCAATTTCTTGCTTGCTTGAGGGAATTGCTTTGCCGCCTGCATGCGGTTTTCGCCGAAGCAGAGTTTCGTCCTTCCTTGCGGTTTGGAAACAGAAGAAGCCATTGTCATTCTATTTGAAGGGGAGAAAATAACCCTCAAAGACGGAGGGAATGGTTGGAGGAGCGGGCTCGTTCAAACGGGGAGGACAACTCTCACGAACGGTTGGCGTTCGAATAGACGAGCGGGCATTTTTTAATAAATGTTAAATTTATTAAACTAATTTAATGTGAATTTTATGTCAATAAATATAGATAGTCAAATATATATATATATATATATATATATATATATATATATATATATATATATATATATATATATATATCGATTTGAAGGTAATTCGATGTTTCTGATCGATCATTTGCGTCGGATTTGGTTCATCATTTGAGTGGTGATTTTCAAAATCGTCACCACTTTACCGCTCAATATTAACAATCGTCAATTGAGTAAACGGTCTTATTCGATGATTTCAACATTTAGCGATGCATGATCAATTTCATGAACAAATGTGTTTAATTCGTGATTGCCTCGACCTCGATATACGTGCAAGCGTTGACGACTCGAGCGCTTGATCGGTTGCTCATCAAGTAGTGCAATATTTATATCCTAACCAATTTTGATGTTCTGAACATGATGGCAAAGTCCGTTCATCGATCGGAGGTCATTTGAGTTGATTTCGGTTATGTCCAATGTATTTCAACCTCGATTTACGTCCCGTCACTTCAAATCACTTGATAATTATACATACTCATTCGAATTGAGCATGGATTATCTCATTTGATAGATTTTGACGTTTCACACCTAAAAATGTGATTAATTTCATGAAGAGAGATCATTTAGTCATCATCGTAGCTTCCCGACTCTGATATGTGTAACGACACATTAATAGTTTGAGCGCTTAATCGATTGCTCTTTAGATTATGTAATATTTATATTTTGATCAATTTTGATGTTCTGAACACAACAGTAAAATTTGTTCATCAATTGGAGATCATTTCAACCATTTTTAGTGACATTGATTGATTTCAAACCCACGATTTATGCATCGCAAAGTCCGTCGAATTTAACTTGTGGCCTTGTCTTGATTTTATGACACATATATGGAGGTCAACAAATATCCTCCAAAAATGTAATTCGCGCATGGAGCGAGTCACGTTTGTTGAAAATTGGTTGACCATTTAGGCTGGCCACAAAGGTTGGATCATTTTAGCTTTGCTTACAATAGCTTATGGAGCTTTGATAGGATTTATCATTAGTATGCTACCTTATTCAGGACATGCTAAATTACAAGCTTGACCGATTTGTCAGAATTGATTTGTTAGATTAATAAGAGTTCTTACACCATCTACTATCTGCTTCAATTACTTTATTGAAGATCTCTTTCTTTTATGTTGCTGTAGAGTAGAGTTTCCTCGAACCCTAGCTTCGTGCTTGATTGGGTTTGATGGAGAAATTAGTCTGCTTGTTTTGATGAAGGACTCCGCTAGGGAATCGGTTTATCCATGCTTGATTGGATTTGAAATTCCTTCTATCTTGAGCTTGACGGACTTGATGAAGGGGCTGATTTGTCCCTATTGACTTGTCAGGAAGTGTATGCACTCCATGAATCCTGTGCTTGCTGCTTTGATAGATTCATTGAAGGATACATACATATGACCCAACCTTCCGGCTTATATAGGGTCAATATTGAGTTATTAGTCTAGCAATGTGTGCTTTAACAGACTAAATAACTATAAAATTCCTTTAGTTTGACCATCAGCTTTATATGAACTATAAAATTGCTTCCTCGGTCCTGTGCTTTATGCTTTGACAGACTTGATGAGGAGATAGGCTTTGATCTGTGTTTTGAGCTTGATCAGATCATTTGAAAATAGATTGAAATATCACTTTGCAAGTAATATGAAGATTGATTTGAGGCATCCCTGAATTGAGCATTTCCTCAGATTGCCTTGATCTATAGATCAAGTAGAAATATCTCTTAGATCCTAGTTGCTTGTAATCACTAAGCTGGATCTGGTTTGATATTGAACAACTATTATCATTGGACTGACGAGCGAGGACTCTTTCACTACAGCCTTTTCTTGTGACTTGTTGAGTGAGAATAGCGTTAGCAACTCTGCCATATTTGGGCTTGTTGAGTTTGACCTTTAGAACTTACTCGAGTCTTCAACTTAAGCTGTAGTGGGTTGGTGGTTTTATCATCAGACTAACGAACGGGGGCTCTCTCACTGCAGCTTTTTCTTGCGGCTTGTTGAGTGAGGAGAGCGTCAGCAACTCGATTATTTGTGGGCTTGTTGAGTCTAACCTTTAGAACCCGTCTGTAACTTAGACTTCGTGGTGTAGAGATTGATGTTTTTCCAACTCAGTTGATTGAAGCTTCTGAAATTAGAAGTTCTTTTGACTTGATCTCCAAAATTTGGCAAATCTGAGAGATAAATTTCTTGACATTTAGGGTTGTCCTTTCATGCATAGAAATAGATTCATTTTGTTCATGAAGACTACGCAACAATAATTATGGATATATCCAAGGATTTCGACATAAAGTTCGATGTCAATCTGAATAAGAATATATTTGAGGATCTCGTCTTATAACACGATGTCAACTCAAAGAAACTTAATATAAAATATAAACTAAAAAATACCCCCTGTCTTGCAGGGAGAATTCTAAAGCATAGTTAGAAGAATTCTCAAGATGAAAATACATAAATACATCAATATTTAAATTGATGTGCTCTTAAGAGAGTTTTGACATGTAACATAACTTCCATCTATGTATAGAAATCTAAAAATGCCCCCTATGTAACAGGGAAATTTTCATGGAAAAGTTCTTTATCTTTAGTGAGTTTATTTAGGGATCTCGACATGAAGCAGGATGTCAACCTAAATAGATATACTAAAAAAATGCCCCTATCTTATAGGAGAATTTTCATCGAGAAGTTCTTCATTTTTAGTGAGTTTATTTAGGGATCTCGGCATGAAGCACGATGTCAACCTAAATAGATATACTAAAAAAAAATGCCCCTGTCTTGCAGGGGAATTTTCACTGAAAAGTTCTTCATTTGGAGTATGTTTATTTAGGGATCTCACAAGCTTGTCAACCTAAATAGATATACTAAAAAATACCCGTCTTGAGATTTCTATTGTACCTTGGGAATATATTTGTCATGTATTACATTTTTTTAACTGATAGATTCTGATCTTTCACCCTTTAGGTTAATGAGTTGGTATGCCCCTCATTGGTATACTTTTCAATGACAAGGGTCTTCCCAATTAGGCTCAAATTTGCCACCAAATTTTAGATTGGGAATAATTGGTCTTCTCACCGAATTCCCCTTTTGGAATGTTGAGGCCGTATGGTCAAAAGTCACGGACATCTTTGCTCGTTAAACTTCATTTTGATGAGCTTGTAATCTAACTTCATCAAGCACGTCGAGTTACTCCATTCTCAGATGGGCATTTTGATCTTCAATTAAGTTGTATTGAATATACTTTGAAGTGAAACTCAACTTCGGCGAAGAAGCTTGATTTTAAATACCAATGAATAGGGAGTGGCTTTAGTTGGAATCTTGTAGGTAGTTCGATATTCCCATGGAGCCTCTACTAGCTTGGTATGTCATTCTCTTTTATTTTTAGTGATAATCTTCTTAAGTAGCTTGACTAATGTCTTGTTGAAGGCCTCTGCCAAACTATTTGCTCTTGGATTGTATATTGGAGAGTATCGTAATCAATTTTTGTGTCGATCGAATCTATAAATCTTTGCACTTTTGAAAGGCGTGCCATTATCAAAATTATTATTGGCACTCCAAATCTATAGACTACATTATGCATGAAGAAGTTAATCACTCGGTCAGCAGTAACTTCTTTAAATAGGGTAGCCTCAACACTTAGAGAAATAGTCGATCGCTACTAGATGAAGTGATGTCGGTGACGATGATTGGATCGATTGGTCCAATTACATATACCCCAACATTGAATGGCGGGATGCTATTATTGGGTGTAATGGATTTGGAGGTTGATGGATGAGATTCTCATGTACTTGACATTCGAAACTTCTTAGCATGATTAATAGTCTCTCATAGATGGACAATAATAACCCATCCT
Source organism: Cymbidium sinense (assembly GCA_021442155.1). Classification (NCBI taxonomy): domain Eukaryota; kingdom Viridiplantae; phylum Streptophyta; class Magnoliopsida; order Asparagales; family Orchidaceae; genus Cymbidium; species Cymbidium sinense. Next base: position 266,455,563 of record CM038215.1, read on the forward strand.
TTTGATATTCTTGCCATCTTGGGACTGATGTGCACCACAAAGTCCTTCATGAACTTCAACATTACTTTGCTAGCTTCATCTACATTTAGGCATCATAGACATTTGTTCAAAGATCTACGATATAAAGTTATTGAAAGCATAGTGTAGCATTCTCTTTTGATTTGTATGATTTATTACTTGGTAATTTTTCCTTCTTTAAAGTAATCAATGAAGGGTTGCCTCAATCTGACTCTTCTACAACAAGGCTTCACACTACTTTTAAGACAATGTCATTCTTAGCTCTTCTTGGTATAACTCTTGTTGATTTTGGAGTATGAGGAGCAACTTCGCATCTCTGGGTCAAATTTGGTAACCCCATCTACTTGTGGGGATAGATACTTTTTCTAGAACTTATCGGTAAATATTCCAATCATGACATAATCACCATTCATACTTTCATTTTTTTTAGCTAATTTTCTAAGCAATCGCTTTACTATTCTTGGATAGAGACTTCGAGTTAATATGATATTTGGTAACTTCATAAGCGAGAACTCGCTTGTGATAGAAAGCTAACTCAAGCTTTTAATTATAGATGCCAAGTACTTGATTTATAATAAGTGAGAATCAATAAAATATGCAGTTTTGAATGCCTATGAAAATAGCTTCTTCTAGACACTAATGCTTCATATTAGCTTCATTATTAGTTCTTGGCTTTAATCCATATGATCATCTCATTATCCCTCCTTCTGGTGTTATGAAGATGATGCTTATTCCTGCTCTTACTCTTGGGAAATTTAGATGTTGGACTTGTTTGATCGATGAGGCTCCATCAAAGTACATTTCTCAAATTTGTGATTTCTCTTTCATGAATGAGCATAATTTGCTCATCGTAGTCATCATTAAAGATGAGTTCATGATGGGATAGCAAGAAAATGCTAAGACTTGTCATTTCACTACTTTCCGACATATGTGATATCAAATTGCAAAATATGCCCATCTCACCAAAAACACGTCAACGGTCTTGTCATCAAGTACTTACGGATCGATCCTTGAGATGAGGGTAATCTTGTGAGATAACATATAATGATGAAACTTTTGAATTTTGATGATCAATGCTAATGCTTCTATCAGAGTATCTCATTTACTCTATTAATCTTTCGATATAATAAAGAGCATTATCTTTGCCTTCTTCATTGTGTGTTGTGCCAACAATGCCCAAGACTCTTTCAGTTGTGTATAGAATGAGGAGCTTCCTAGGAATAGGCACTACTAGGATTGGTGGAATTAACAAGTAGCTTTTAATGCTATTGAAGGCTTCTTGGAACTCCTTGTCCCACTTGAATGAAGCATCCTTCTTCATTAACCTTGAGAATGGTTGTGGCATCATTTGATATATAAATCGATGAATGAATGCGATCCTTGTAAAGAATGAAGGCGATGCAAACTCAGTGGAGGCATCTCCAATTGCCTTGATTTTAGCGGATCAATTTCAATACCTCGCATACAATGTACAGAATTTTCAGGATACCCAAATGCACATTTTGGGATTCATCTTGAGATCATATTTGTAATTCTCTCTAGTACAATTCTCAAGTCTTCGAAGTGGTTTCCATAGTTTAAGCTTTTCACCACCAAATTATCGACATAATACTCCACCTTTTGATGAATCAACTCATCAAAAATACATGTCATGGCTCTTTGGTATGTAGCTCCGGCATTTTTTCAAGCTAAAGGGCATGACCTATGTGATAGATAGATAGGTGTTGATGTATATTTTTCATCTTGGTGCCATTTTGATTTGGTTGTATCACGATCATCCATGAATGAGAACATGTCATAGTTGGAAATGTTGTCCACCAATAGTTGATATTGGAAGTGAAAGTCATCTTTTGGGCACGCTTATTTGCGAAAAATGCAAAGATGAATTTGACCGTTCATCTTTCTAATTAGGATAATATTGGCTATCCAATCTACATACTTCTCCTCCTAGATAAAGCCTGCTTTGATTAGCTTCTTAATTTTTATAATTACCTATTCTTCAATCTCCAATCTCATTCGCCTAGGAGCTTGCTTAATAGGCGTTGCATCTGGTTTAATAGCTATTTTATAAACTACATGGGGCGGCATTTCAGAATATGTCCATACAAAACAATCGAATTTCACAAAGTAGCATTTTAGCTCTTCATTGGTATTCTAGTTGGTATTATCTCCTCGAACTTTTTATGTTGGCGGGTTGTTCAAAATCAGTTCCATTGTAAATAGAGTTCTTGTTCTACTTTCACTTTAGGCACATAGAATGTTACCAACTTTTCATCTCATGAACCTCCGGTGTAGTGATTTCTTTGAAACCTGAGGAATGGGTATAGAGTGAGTCATGACTCACAGTAGTATCCTTCTTGATGTAAATATGGACTCTATTTTCATAAGTAGATTCAAAATCTTAGTCAATAGAATCATTATTTCATACTCTACTTTTCTGAGTTTATAAGTTTTCATAGGTTTGACAAGAATATCTTCTTCTTCTCTGTCACTCCCAAATGAGGAACTAATTTTTTCTTGATTTAGGTTCAAAATCAAGTATTTTAGGAAAGTTGGCATTTCCTTCTTTCTTCCTCGTTATACGCTCTTTTATTTTTGTATAGCTCTTTAGTTCTGAAGTGGATGCTACGCTTCAAGAGGCTTTATTAGCAGGCTCTTTGAGGATGAAGTACTTTGCATCTTCATAGATTTTTGCTTCATTAGGGGAATGGTTATAGGTTACAGAATTCAATTCTTCTCTTCTTTTTAGATACTTCATACATTGATGCATAGTTGATGGGACCATGCCATACTCATGTAGCCACGGCCAGCCCAAGAGAGCTTTAAATGATGTATCGGCATTGATTATATGAAACTTGGCTTCTGTATATAAATCCTTGAACTTGAGCAGGAAAATTAAAGAACCCAAAGTTTTCCATCCCTTTTCATTGAATCCATGAACCATCAATTTATCTCTCCCAAGATGTTGGATATCGAGTGATAATCCTCTCAATATCTTTAGACTCATAATATTTATAGAAGAACCTAGATCAATCATTCGATAGATGTCATCACTCTCTAACATAAAGATGGATTGTGATCCTATTCCCAACATAAGATCCTCTTCAAAGAATGTGATCATTTGGAGATCTTGAGTTTGTAATGCTTGTCATGCATTTTTCACAAAGTAAGCATCATAACTCTCGATCTTTGAGCTTTTATCAAAGTTTCTCGGAGGTCTTTTGACATCAAGAGAACCTACACACTCAATTGTGCGGATCTTTCTCGGTATGATCAAATATTATAATCTATCTTCTGATTTAGGCTTTGTCTAGATTTTAGAATAATATCTTCATTGACTTCAATTTGCTTGTCTTTATCTTTATTTGCATTTCCTTCTTTGATGAAGGTGGTAAGACTTTACCACTTCTCAACTGAACGAATAACTTTGTCATTTTTCTTGAAGAGGTAATTTCTTCAAGTTCCTTCTTATTAGAAGATTGGCCAAAAGGTTAGACTCATTTTCAACGTCATGCATTTCATATGTGATGATATCGATGAGTCGACTCTTCTCCATCGAAAACATAGATCTTCATCGAGATTGTATTGTTGAGTCATTAAATAAAATTGGACATTAGCTCCTCAGCTCTTCTTACTTTTTTTGATAAAATATTGATGGGTTGGTCGAGTTTGTCCACTATCATTGTCATCTGTGATGTTGAAGAATATCGACATTAATAGATGATTCCATGTCTCTATGACAGATTCACCATTATCTTCTTCATCTGATTCAGCAATATGAAGTTTAGGCATGAATTCTACAAGCCTAAATGGCTTTCTTGCCTGCTGATGATACTCCTCTATATTATTAATGATCTTTTGAGTTGTGGTTCTCTTCTTGATCTTCTTTTTATTAGCCAGCTTCTTTGATTTATGGCTATGTATGATGACTGCTTCTCATTGTGAAGTAGCCTTATCAGAATACTGAAAGCCCAAATACTTGGTTTAGGCATCTCTCTTAAGTCAATATAGGTTCAAGTGGATTTCCACTTAACACTAGGGGCGTCTTTTAGTTTTAGCATCTTCGCTCTTTTGGAAACTACATTTTCATTCTTGGATGAATTGATTTCTCCTTCTAGTTATCTTTCTTTGGATGATCTGAAGAGGATGTAATCATCTAGTAGACTCTCTTTTTTGGGTTGAATTAGAACACTATCGGATAGTGTAAATTCACCTTGTCGATACTTCCTTTCTAGCCAATCTTTGAAGACATAACAATCTTTGATAGAGTGATTGATCATTCGATGATGAGGACAGTAGTTTAGATTATTGACTTGATCAACTTTTCAAATTTAGCTACCCTATCAAGCAAGTCCTTAAATGTTGCAATCGACGCCATGCATAAAAATGGTGCCATTTTATCATCCATATTTCCCATTAGCAACTGGATCACATGTTCTTCTTCCAACTATTGCTAGCACTTTATACTTAGGTTGCGCCAATGACTTATGAATTTCGTCACCGACTCATCTTTCCTTCTCTTTAATAAGGCAAGGTCAGCAATTATGATTTTCTTGATTGCACTGATGAACCTCTTCACAAATATAGTTTTTAATTCAGTAAATATTTTAACTAAATCATTTGGCGGTTAATACCAGGTGATGTGACTCGACAAATTGACGAAAAAGTAGTGCATCATTTCCTCCTATGTTATCACAAGTAACCTTAAATTGGGCCAGATGTTGCTTTGGATTACCAAGCCCATTGAAAGTATTGAATTTCTGTACAGAGTAACCTTTCGGGTCTATTCTGTTGGGTAAGGGCGACCCTTACTCACCAGCTTTTTAGCATGCTCTGAGGCTATGATTGTCTTTATGTTTTCATTGATTATTATTTCTAGTTGAGCAGTTGTTATAGTTCCTGGTGTGCTAACCAGATTTTGAATTATCGAATGGAGAGGTTTTTGGTTAACTTCATCCCTCGCTTCATGCACGACACGTGCTGTAGGAGCTTAAGGTACCATAATGGTTGGTGGTATAGAAGTTACATTGTTAGATACCTGTTGGTTAGCAGACAAAACAGGTGATATGATATTCTTCTATAACATCTCTATCATGATGTTCATTTATACCATCATATTATTCATTTTGGTACCAAGCTGTGCAATCTCGTTGTCTTTAGCCTCCATTTGACGTTGCATTTCTTTTTGCTCTCTAACTAGCGCCATGATGTCAATCAGTATAGACTATTCTTCTTCTTCTATTTCTTGTTGTTGTTTTTCTCCTTGCTCATTTTTAGGAAAGGAACTTGATTGCCCTTCTCCTTGTGCATTTTCAAAGACAACTATTGTTAAGGTTGTACGACAGCGCTGATTATAAAAGTGTGTACTAGGCTGGTCATTTCCTGGTTCAACCATATAGATAGCTTCGACACCCATGATTTCTTTCTCATTTTGCTCTGCTTCTTCTTCTTCTTCTTCAACAAAGATCGAAGATCCATCCTTTACTTGCTTTTGTGAAAAAATTTCTTCATAAGTGTCAAATTCAGGCTCAGATTCCCCAGATTCGCATTGCTGCTGATGGTGCTGAGCGGAGATTTCATCCACATCTCTGACCATATAGACGACTTCTATTTCTATAGAATCTTGTTCATTATTATCTTCCTGCACACGAATTTTTGATCGACGTTTCCAATGGATCTCTGGTTCAGTGTGCGGAACAAGTACCTCTTCTACTAAAGGACCACGATCAACATCAACCTTCTCTTGTAGAGGTGAAAATAATTGGTGATGGGATCCCCTAGAGGATTCACTAAGGTGTTAACAATCATATCTTTTATCCGTGATATCCCTTCTTTTGGGCATCCACTTCTAATGAGTTGATTTTGAGGCGTATTTCTGAGTATATATGTTAGATGTCACACCTCTTCTATTACTCAAAGTTTCATTATAGGGCCTTGGCCTCCATATATATTTACCACTTTTGGGACCTTTTCCGGCGGATTCTTGGACCGAAATCTAGTGTCACTTCGATGCTCACCATGCATATCCCCAAAATCTTCTTTCATATTTGAGCTACTTTGAGAACTTTATAAATCCTAGAGATAGTGTTCACCTCCTGGTGGTGGAGCTTGACGGGGTTGGTTCTTCCAAAAGACTATTTTATTTCCAATAGAGCTATTCCTCTCCCACTTTAGATTATCAAAGTTGTTGTGGGTAGGAATACTCACTTTGGCGAGATTGCTTGTTCGCTGTGTTCTGGGGATTTGATGAGCTCTTGATTTCATTCTTTCCCTCCTTCTCTGGAAGCTTCATGATCATGCTTTCCAGAGGTTCAAGAGGTCATACATGAGGAATTAAAAGCACAGCTTTGTCCCTCATGATTTTTGTCACGAGTTTTGACAGCCTTTTCAAAACCTGTTCTCTATCTGGAGAACTCCGACATGGATGTGAGTTGGTGCACATGGCTAGTAGGAGTTTAAATAGAGGCCTCTGGGCCTCTGTGATCTACGAGTGGTACTTTAGAGAAGAAAATTTAAGCTACCAAATTGGATCACCACATCTTTAGTAATCATCAGTGGTAATGCCCACCACCTAGTTGACTGCGTGAAAGCTTTATAGATCCATTTCTCTAAAAGTGAAAATGGGGATTAGAATTAGTAATTATTAATTCACCTCATACTTTCAGATTTTAAACAAATAATAATGTAATAAAGATGTTGAATGATTCATTCTATATTCTCATTGAATTTATTACACACTTAAATCACCATTTTATTATTTTGAATTTGCACAATTCACTTAAAGATACATATATACCAAAGATGGAAAGAGAATCGTTCCCAAGTCACCAAATCAAAAAAATTCTACCACCGACCTCTTTGATTGAAAAGTGTGTTTTAAAATATCAATGTAATTTTTAGAAGGTAGATGGAATAGTAAATAAGATACTACCTAGAGATTTCATCCTCATTTGGTGAGAACTTTAGATCGGTTCCGTTCTTAGTGAGACCTCACTTTGGAGTGAGCTCTTGACTTAGGACTCTAGACACTAAGATTTTCTTAGTCATAAGACACATATAGTGATTAGATGAACACCTAACCTCCTAGAGACTTAGAAGTGTTAATTAAGAGATTAGCTATGCCTGTTAAGAAATTACCCATCCCATAGCCCAAATCTAATCTAGATACACTTTCTCTAAATCAATTCTCAAATCAAACCTCAAATCCAAATTCAAATTCTAAATTTCAAAATTTGACTCCAAATGATTGAAACCCAAAATCAAATTCAAATCCTAACACCTTCCTAAGCCATATGAACCATATTCATAAGCTTAGCCAAATATTTCCTTAAATCAAATCAAACTCAATTGATCTCTTCATAAATGAATTATTCCTTCATTTATATTCACAAATATAAAAATTCAAATTCAAATGACCAAAACCATATTGAAAATCAAATCCAAACTCAATTAAACCCTTTAAGCCACCTTTGGACTTAGCCAAATTCTATCGAAGTCAAAACCAACGAATTTTCTCTTGAATCAATCATTTATTCAATTATTTACCCAAATGTAAATGAAACCTATAATTATCAAATCAAATCAAAACTAAACCAATTGACCCACTTAGGTGTAACTTGACCTAAAGTGACCTAAAGGACTCACGAGCCAACTTCTAATCCAACCCAAATTGGATTGAACCAAGCTCACCAAAATCTTCCACCATGATTTTTGATCACTCTAGGATGATCAATAAACCAATAAAACCAAGCCCAATTGGCCATTTGATCCAAATTGACCCAAATTGGCCTAAAGAACCAAATCAAATCAAATCATGATCTAACCCAAATTGATTCAATGGCTCAATCTCATTCTAAATTGATTATTGAACTTGACCAAAGCATAATTGAACTCAATTATCAACTTGCCCTTCAAAATTGGCAAAAGGGTCAATTTGGCCTAAATCAAAATTAAATCCAAATTAATTCAAACCAAAGACCACATTCATCTTCAATGAGTTAATTAAACATGAATCAACCCATAAACCAAGTTAATTTGGACAATTTTGGTCAAATGGTCAATTCCAAATGACCCCTATATGACCTAAATTGGGCCAAATCCTTGAAACCAAGCCAAAACCCATTAGATCAAATTGACCCAAACTCATTTGGGATCAGCCCAAAATAAACCCAACCCATTTTAAATCCTCATGAACCAACCCCCACATAGGATTCCACCTAACCTCATTTAATTCCCCATCACATGCACTTAACCCTCATCACATGGCACCAATATTCCAATTAAACAAATTTCATCATGTATAGAAGAGAGGACTTTGGAGCAAAAATCCAAAGTCCTCAATCAATCTCCTATCCCTAACCACCCCAACAAGATGGCATTCAATTTGGAGCCAAAATGATTCAAACTTTTTTTTATTTTTATCCATTATAAAAGGAGAGGGAAATGAGACTTGAGCTCTCTTGCTCATCATCACTCAGCCCCCCAAAGCTCTCCAAAGCCAAAAGTAACCCATTCCCCACTTCCAGCCATTAAGCTCAAATCATAAAAGGATTTGCTCTTCCTGAGGCGACAAACATCGGAGAAGGAGGCGCTCAAGAGAAGCAAGGCTAAAGTTTACTGAAAGCTTCTCACACACATAGAAGCTCTGGATCTTCACCGCCACCGAAATCATCCCGGTGAGGTAACTTTCCAAACCGTCGCCTTAGGATTTTGCATATTTTGTATTAAATTTCCGTGATTCTAGGAATTTCCTTTAGAAAATCCAGCACTTTTATTTTAAATCATCCCAAATAGAAATATAGAATGCGCGAATCGGCACGTAAAACGTCCATTTGGACAAGTTTTGAAAACTTTCATTTTTCCAAAATACTGAAACACTGTTCACCGCCGGCGGCTCACCGTCGTCCGATCCCGCGGGATCGGACCTGATCGCGGATCGCGATCCGCCTTCAGATCGCGATGCGATCTAAAACCGTCCGATTGCGCGGTTCGCGCGATCGGACGGCTCAGATCGTGATCCGAGCTTCGGAGCGAGCTTCCGAGCCGGAGCACCGGAAATGATCTGGACCGTCCGACCAGGTGGTTTGCGCGATCGGACGACTCAGATCGCCGATCGCGCGATCCTGGCCTATGGATCGCGCGATCTGATAGACCGATCTGTGATCGGACGGTCCAGAGAAAGGCGCGGGTCGCTGTCTTTCCCGCCCAAACCGCGCGTATAAAAAAAATAATAATAATAATAATAAAAATAATAATTTAAATCATATGAAACTTCAAAAATTCAAAAAATAAAATACTTAACCAAAATTATAAACAAGGGCTCGTTGGATTTGTCTATCCGAGAGGAATCCAACAAACCTAAAATATTCAAAAGTTATGTAGTATTCTGAGCGTAATTTAAGTTTTAGTGAAAATCATATTTTATTAATTAAGCCAAAATATAGGTTATATTAAGTTGAAATTTTTAGATATTGAACTTAATGTTATAACACATACAGTAAAAATTTAAAGTTAAAATCACTTTGTATTGGTAGATATTAAAATTTTAAATTCAGATTATCAATTTTGATAAAATAAATTAAATACAATTCAGAAATTTACAAAAATCTTCAAGATAACCTAAATCACTTTAATTGACATCTAAGACTCTTAAAAAAAAAATGATTCTATCTTCTAATCTTAAAAACCCAAATAAACACTTAAGATTAGAGTTTAAATAACAAAAAGTTAATTAAAATATAATCTAAAAAAAAAAAAAAAAAAAAAAAATATTAAATAAAAAAATAAAAAATAATAATAATAATAATAATAATAAAATGATCAGAAATTGAATAAAATTCATTAAACCATTAATCAAACTTTAAATCAAAAATATCATCTTTAAGGAGATTAAATTAAATATGATTAAATCTATTTAAGTTAATAAAACTCAATTAAATGATTAAATCTTAAATCAAACTCAAAATCCAACAAACTTAGAAAACTTTAATAATTTGATACTAATCAATTAAACTAAATAAAATTAAAGTAAACTTAATTAACCTATGATTAAATCACATCCATTTGGAATGAGATAATTAAATAATCATTAAATATTTCAACCTAATAACTAAATTGATCATGTTAATGAAATAAAACAAACATAACAAATCAAATCAAGTAAAACCCTAATCATAAATAATCAAACTCAATTAGTCAAACATTTAATTAATGAAAATTCAATAAATTAATCCATCATCTTAATTAATCAAATTAATTTAAGTAAGTCACATTAAAGTTAACTCTAAAATTAAGCTTAAATCAAACCATAATTAAACTTAATAATCACACTTTGAATAAACTAATTAAGTTAATCATATTAAACCTAAACTTAATCAAACATAAAGATGCAATTAAACATTAAACATAAATTAAACCTAAATTATTAAGTCATTAATCTAATTAAAATAAACTTTAATTAATCTAATTACTTAATCAAACTTAATTAGTCAACATTTAATTAATAAAAAATTTAATGAATTAACCCACCATTTTAATTAATCAAATTAATTTAAATAAGTGACATTAAAGCTAAAATTAAGCTTAAATCAAACCCATAATTAAATAATCATACCCCTTTAAATAAATTAATTAAGTTAATTAAATTAATCATATGAAACCTAAACTTAATTAAACATAATTAATAAACACTAATCAAAACTTAAATTAAACCAAAATCATTAAGTCATTAATCTAATTAAACAAACCTTTAATTAATCTAATAATTTTAATTAACCCATTAATCAAATTTAATTAATCAAACATCTAATTAATGCAAACTTAATAAATTAATCCATTATCTTAATAAACCAAGTTTAACTTTATAAATCATTAAAGTTAAATAAAATACTTAACTAATCTACTAATTAATTTAATCACATTTATTAAATAAATTAAATAAATAAAATATTAATCACATTAAACTTAAGCTTAATCAAACATAAAAATATTTAAATGATAATCAAACCCTAATTTAAACTTCAATCATTAATTCATATCATTAACTCAAATAAACATGAAATTAAATCAAAAGTTAAACAAATCTTTATTTAATTTAATCATACCTCTTAAACAAACTAATTAAGTTAATCAATTAATTACATTAAACTTAATTAATCAAAACAATTAAATACTAATCAAAACATAAATCAAAACCAAAACCATTAAGTCATCAATTGCATCATTTGTCTAAACAAATATAAAAAAAAAAAAAATTAAACAAACCTTTATAATTAACATAAATACACTTATTAATTAAACAAATCACATAATCACATTGAACCTAAGCAAATCCATAAGACCAATAAAGCTAAGAAAAATCAAATTGAATCAAATTAAGTTAAATCAAGAAAGATTCTCATCAATTTAATATAGAATCAAATCAAATCTCATTCAACCTACTTAAATAAAATAAACTAATTAACTATCCAATATATGAAATCAAAATGCAAACCAAACTTGATGAACATGACAAATGGATGTGATTAAAAATATGATCCCAATTACAAAGAATCAAACCCAATTAGAATCAAAATCAAATCTCAATTAATCTAATCCAATCAAACTACAAATAAATGAACCACAATCAATTAAATAAATATAAAGTTAAATCACATAACCATGATCAAAGAAAAGAATTAAATATTTAAAAGGATATTGAATTATCAAGATGCAATTAAACTAAACCTAAAAAATCAATTAATCAAATACTTAAATAAACTCAAATTCTAAATTCTAAATTGAAGGAATTACACAAGTTCAAATGGGCTAATCAAGATACTTAAGGACCTGTTAGATTTAGAATTAGGATGTAGAATGGGAGGTCTGATGGAATTCATCCTTCATTCTTGAGAACCTAAATATCATTTAAACCAAATAAAATTGAAATAAAAATGAAAACAAATCATTAAATCATTTAGATTGAAATCACCCAAAAAAGGTAAAATTTAAATTCAAACTTCAAATTGGAACTTAAAGAAGCCTAGTAAAGTCTTGCTAAGCCTTAAGCACACATTAGAATACTAAGTCACTACTGCTAAGTTAGCGTTGTATGTATGATGTTGTTTTGTTTTGTGATAATGTTTTAGACTGGATGTTAGGGTGTATGTTTCAGACTGGATGTTATGCTATTAATCATATTTTTAGGGGTTATACTGTAATAAATAAAAAATATACATGCTTTGCTATCAAGTTGTTTCTAAGTGTAACCCATTAGAGTGGACTTGGTTACCCATGTGTGGTGCTAAGTCCAAATTATTCATATCGCTTGATTGTATGGTATGTTTAGCTAACATTTGTTTTGTGTAGCTAGATTTACTTTTCCTATTTTTGATGTAATTTTGCATTAGAAATTAGGATTAGTGCTATGGGGATTAGAAAGGCTTAGTCTGGGTGCCCTGATGCCTTTGGAAAATCAAATCAAAAGAAAGAAATGAAGAAATGAAGAAATGAAAAGAAGACCCCATAGATATATATTATTTTTGTAATCATAAGGGTAGGCTTCTACCCATCTTTTTTCTTTCTTTTTCTGTACGAACCACCACAGGCCTTTTATTCTTTTAGGTAGTCTATAAAATTGTTTGATGTTGTGTTTAGATTGCAGAATAACATGCTTTTCATAGTTTGTTTATGATTGATGCTTGAATGTGTCTGATGCGAGCTCTTAGGATAAAATTAATTTTTCTACCCCAATTAATAACTCATAACTAAAATTCTAAAACAACTCATAACCTCACATAAAAGCCTAGGGATTAAATCAAGATAATAAAATTTTAGTAACCCCTTAGGATGGATGAATGTATAATATCATGCATATCATGTTCTTTCACTTAAGAGGGAGCTTCCATCTTGCCAGAGAATCAAGCTTAACCTATGAGAGCCTTTGGTGGAAGACACCCCTTTCTGTTTTTGATTTGGCCTATAATCAAATTCTCATGCATTTAGGCATACAAAATCCCATAGCTGTGTCAAAATAAAAGTCCAAAAGAATCAAATAAATTTGATAAAATTTGCATTAGATTAAGTCATCCCACTCATGCTCTAGTCTCTTAGGAGTGAGTCTAAGGACTTAGTTTCCTTTCTAAATGAACAACCTAGCCATCTTGCAAAGCATAAGACTTGCACATGGATTTAAAGGTAGAGGAGTTAATGGCCACTCCAGCAATAAGTCCAAATGGGTTTATTCTCTTGTGGATGAAAACCATATACCCTTTTTTTCGCCTTAGATTTAGGTTGTGCCTTTGTTTTGTACCAAGGCTCCTTAGTTTAGAATCTGAGGTAGTCCTTTGGGCTACAAGCATAAATCCTCACCTCTTAGGCATTTCCACAATCTTATGTTATGGAATTATAAGCCCTAATCAAAATGTCAACTCAAATAATTAACTCTCTTCAAATTTCAAAATATAAAGCCCAACATAGGGGTAGATTGGAATGCTCACTAGCTTCCTAGTATCATGAGTATTTCCTACTTTCTCCTTTGGATTCCAAAAAATAAGTCTTCTCCTTGATCTATCCCATTTGATTTTCTAAAATAGCCAATCATTTGATAGTCTTAACCTTGAAATCTTTGGAGACCCTAATTATCTACTTTAATCGAGAGTATTCTTAAGAAATTCTCATTTCTTAGATGTAATTAACTATGGGGGCTTGCCTCCATAGGGAACTTAATGAACCCTGCTTAAAATAAACCCTACTTTACTTTTCCATGTAAAAGTAGGGAAAGATCTCGTATATTCAAGACCCATCATGCCTAGAGTCCTTGTGATTAGTCCATTATAGGGTGATGATTTCTATCTTCGAGATAGTACATCATTCCTTAATGTCATCTCATCACTTCAATAAGTACCCCTAATATCTGTGTGTCCCACACCCCAAAAATAAACACCACGCATTTTTCTCCACTGGGATAGTTCCTCTCCATCTTTAGTAAATAATTATTGTCTCCAAGCATCGATAGTGGACTTATATTTTATATAGGTCCGAGACTATCATTCTTTCTGTTGGCACTTAGCTTATTTCATCCTTAAGCAAAGCTCGCCAACATCCTTGTGTTTTAGGACCTCACCCGTAGGTCTTAAAATCCTTATTGTCTCCCAATAGGTGAAAATTAAAATTAATCAAACAGGAGATTACCAAAATTAAAATCTCCTCACCATCGGTGAGGCAAGGTTCATCCCATGAACAATAAGAGAATAAAACTCTTCTACAAAATTACATGTCTTCAAAAGCACTTTTCAAAATCCACATAATAAGGGATGACACAAGTTTATAAGAAATTTTCACAAAACACATATAACCAAACCTCGCTTAACAAACTGATGATTGTTACAAGAAGGTTCTTTAAAAAAAAAAAAAAAAAAAAAAATTTTCAACAATTTTAATTTTCAAAGCACATTTTCTTTGGAAATGGATATCCCCGCCCCACACACTCAAATTGGATGGAGATTCTATTTTCAAATAAAACCATGACAAAAAAAAAATGAAACTCCACTTATACTTCACATGTGCTAGAGTTGAAGTTTCCTTTTGAAAAGCAATAAACCATACACACACAGAAGTCAAGACATATTTGAACCCCCACTTGACATAACCAAATTTGTCAAATGGGAGTTCCCCTTTGGAGAAGGTAGAAAAAAATTGAATTCTATTTGCATTTGTCTGATAATTCCTTCATGCTAAAGTCTTGAACTTCAAAACACATTGGGAACTCATTTGACATGCCCAAGTATATCGAATGAGAACTCCATTTTTGAAAATCATAAGTACAAAATGAACTCCGTTTAACAAACTTAAGTCTGTTAAATAAGTTCATTTTCTTTCAATATAAAAAAAAAAATAAATAAATAAACACATTTGACTTTCACTTAACATACCAAATTTGTTAAGTGAGAGTTTCATCTTCAAAAATAACAATCACATTTGACTTTCACTTAACATACCAAATTTGTTAAGTGAGAGTTTCATTTTCAAAATCACAATTTTGACTTTCACTCAACATACCAAATTTGTTAAGTGAGGGTCTTTTCAAACATTTGATCCCTATTTTAACATACCAAATTTGTTAAGTAAGGATCCAATTTTTTCATGATAAATCACACTTGAACTTCCGCTTAACATACCAAATTTGTTAAGTGATAGTCTCATTCTTAAAAAAAAAAAAAACATATCTCAAACAAATTTGGGGCTTTGACTTAACATATCAATCTTGTTAAGTATGACTCCCATCTTCAAGAAAAGCAAATTTATCTCATGAACATTTAACTTTCACTTAACATACCAAATTTGTTAAGTGAAAGCCTCATCACCAAACACAAAGACACATGTGGCCTCTACTTAACATACCAAATTTGTTAAAGAAGCCCCATTTTCAAATCAAAATATCACACAATCAAATCTTCACAAGCAAAAAATATTTCAAACACACAATCACAACCTCTTCTTAGCATACCCTAAATAGAGGTCTTTCAAACTATCAATATTTTCAAACAAGATGCACAAAACACAAATATATTCAAGAAAATCTCTCCTCAAATTTTAGAACCCCACCCAACATACCTAAATCAGTATGGGTTCTAAATCAAATGGCAAAAGACTCTCCTCAATATCCAAAATCTCTCTAAAATTTTGATGAACCCCACTTAACATCCTTAAGATTGTTTAGTGGGTTCAAATTCAAAATCAAATCTTGAAATCAATGATTGAAGGTGAATATCAAGGAAGTGTCTGCCTACAATAATGATTTCAATCAATTATTTTTTCCCAAGATCTATGGCTCCCAACAAGCTCATGTTTTCCTTCCCCACTGCCTAAACCTTTGGATCATGCTAGTCTTCTCCACCGAGGTCCACTTTAATTTTTGAGTTTGAGGAGGATTTCTACACAAGCACAAGGAGGAGGGCGACGCCACTCATCTGATGATATGCCATCCGATTCTGAGTTTCCTCCACTAAAGAGGAAGGCCACCTTGTTACCGCCAAGGTCGGGCCAGGCCTGCTCCACTGGTCGGCCACTCTACTACATACTACCCCTCCTTGGATTCCCCAAAAGGGAAGACTCTTGCTTCAGTCTCCTCCACATTCGGTGGGTGCTAGCTCACTGCCATACCTACACGCTCACAGCCAATAAAGAACCGCAAGATCGCGACATCACAAGAGGGCGAGAGAAGATGGATGTCGCCCCATGTGGTCGAGGAGGGATCCCCATGAGACCTCCACATTTGAGTGGTAGTAGGTTTCACCCCCCCCTGATGGAGAGGAGGACTACAGGAGGATCACTACCTCCACCACCAAAGATATTTTAGCACACCCAGGGAGCACGAAGCCCTGCCCGCTCAGACCTTTACGCCAGTTCAGCCTACTGTGGAGTCCGCATGATCTGGACGCTTATCCGAGAGTTAGAAATTTGATACAGGGGAGAGAGCCTTGGAGGCTCAAGCATCACCGCATAAGTAGGAGGGAACGAGAGGTTTGTGCGGCCTCCTCTTTATGGGATTTTCCCGATCGCCCCCTACCAGTGGTCGATCGCTCGACAAAGATATCATCCTTACTGCTACTCATCATAGAGGAGGAGTAGCCTATAGTCGAGAGGCCGCTACCTCCACCGCCCACTCACCCCACCATCGCCATCCAACTCATGCATCCCCCATTCTGGCCAAGATCCGTAAGCCCCCCATCCTGGGAAAGACCAAAGACCATTGGTGATCCACTACGCCCAAGGATCCCACTCCATCTACTCACCCGCTGGTGAGGTCGAGCACTCCTATTCACCTCCCTCAACTACGGAGAAGAAGGAATGGCGACCCAAGTTGCTGGTCAAGTCACCACCGCTCACAAGAAATTTCTCTCCACCTACAAAGAAAGATCGCTAAGGGATGGAGGATATGATGTAGTATCCATGACAAGAGATCCTTCCACATCGGTTCACCAAGGACAATCAACATATACCTATCTCGTGAGCGCAGTCCTTAGAGATAGTAGCTGGCAAGAAATGCTCGATGTATTTGCCAAGGAGTATTCCTCCACTGGTCAGAGTGTTTATCCCCTGCACCAGACCGCTTCTTCGATGAGATCGCTGTCAAGATTTCTTGAGAAGAGGGAACTCATGGGGATGACTCGATGAAGAGGATGCTAGGTCGCTTTGATCCGCATGGGGATGATCTCTTGGAGGACTCCGCAGAAGTCCATATGGTTGACACTAGGGGTTCCCTTCTTGGGATCAACATAGAGGGTGTTGTAGTTGAGAAGAAGACACGCTCATTCAACCCAACACCTTCACAGCTGAGAGATGAGCATAGCAAGATGGAGAAGAGAGTTGAAGATTTATTAGCTGCCTTCAAGGCCAAGCTCCATCAAGATGCCTACTTTAGAGGCCACCACCTGGTTGTTGCATGTTTGGATCACCAAGAGTACATCTCCAGAGAGACAGATAGTGGCGATGCATAGAAGGTGGTGGACAGCACCTCCATGCAAGAAAAAGATATCAAGCTTAGTGGGCAAGTGAAGGATGCTGGCACAAGCCCGAGGTGGCTCATCTGCAAAGGGTAGGCCACCAGGAATTTGATCCAATATCCTGGGTTTTGTGCCTCCTTCCTTCAAAATTTTGATGGCAAACCCCAACATAGCACATTTAGCCTGATGCTAATGTGGATGCACTTATTCGCCTCTTCGTCAAGTGACATATCACATTTGATTGGTATGCCGAACTACCCAATGGTTCAAGAAGACTTTTGAGTTGGAGCACCTCTTCATCAAGAGGTTCGGAGCCCAAAGGTAAGTGACCTCGGGCCCAACAAATCCAAATGAGTCCCTTGTTGATTATATTCTCGTGTAGAAACCCGAGTATGAAATGTGAACCACTGTAATAAAGATGCTATAGAAATTCTTCTCAAGAATATTCATGGCCTGGTTGCCTTCATGCTCAAGGGATTTACGATCAAAACCTTTGAGAAGTTAATCAACAAGGCGACTAGCCTACAAGGGGAAGCTAAACAGTTACCTTTTCAAGACCAATCATTCAAGCCCAAGCCAAAGTATGAGAAGAAGCCGTGGGGGTGTAAGACAGAGGGAAAAGAGCTCAAGATGAGAGACCTCATGCACACCTCCATTGCCACCTCCTCACCACCACCTGCCAAGATATCGACCACCATCACACGCCACGCCTCCCACAGCAATATACTCAAAGAACGGTACTATATCCACCCCAAAATTTATTACCCACCTACTCTTATCGATAAACTGAATAAACCATATTCATTCAAGAGGGAGGTAGTTAGGAAGATCTTTAAGAATCTCTTAAAGAAACGACTTTCGCACTGAGCCCAAGAGGTCGAAGATGTGGGCAAGAGTGATGATCCTAACTATTGCCTACCACCGCATGGTCATCATGTCTTGGAGGATTGTGTCACCTTTAAGGACTTTGAGCGCTACAAAGTCGAGTTATTGTCATCCCCAAGGAATACTTGTTAGAACAACCTTCTAGTTCTATCAGAGTAATTCTTGGGGATACTTATGATCCTCTTAAGATAAAAGAAGGTTGGGATATTGTCTTATCTAAACCTCAAAAAAAGTGGTCTCTAAGATCAAGAAACTTTCTCAAGTAACTCAAACCTCCAACACCAAAGGAAGGTTTGCAAGTTGCCAAAGACAACTTGAAGGTGTCACCAAAGACAGAAATTTTACTCCACCCTAGCAGATAGAAAGACAAACCACCGCCCAAAGACTCCATCCAGTACTACTTCTTCCTCCACTAGCTCCTCTTCTCGCCAATGAGTATTGTATCAGACAAGGGCACTATACCCCTTTCTCCCACTTTACTAGATTTCTATCATGTACCTCCATCTAAGAAGAAATCAATGAAGAAAGCTTTCACTTATATCTTGTCCACTTCTGATACTCTGGATTTTATTCCTCTCAAAACTCTTCAAGTCTAATAATGATGATTCTAGTTATCATTCCACCTTTGAGAAATGGATTTTCCATTCCTAAATCATTCGGGTTCACCCATTGAGATTGATTTGGAGTCATCTGACTCTGATGATCCCATAGGAGAAGTGGTACACCTGATGAGAAGGTAGAACTTCCTACAAATTCATCATTCCAAGAGGTCACTGTTAACCTTCGTGGCAAAAGTTCTACCTCCTGTGGTGGCACCTCGTGATAAGGGTAAGCAAATCATTGGTTCTAAAGAGATAACCTCTCCACAAGATGCTCCACCCATGGATATGCTTGTGGAGGATCAACCAAGGTTGACTACAATGTCCTAGCACATCTTAGAAAGTCGCTAAGAAGCAGATCATCTTATCCAAAGAGATGAGGGAATCTCTAATCAAGGCCCTCCTTGATCCAGGATATGCTTAGCCACCGCCACCAAGAGGAGGCTTGCCGTAAGACACTCTAGGAGTTACATTCAAGATGAAGACTTGCTTCTAGAACCACCGCACAACCCTCTTTACATTACTGTGGATGTTGGAAGATACGGATATCCGAGTTCTTGTTGACCGTGTGCATCTGAATATTATGAGTCTAAAACCCTCACTTAAAGATTGACATCTCCAAACTTTCAAAAGAGAGGATGATGTTGAGAGGATTCAATGAACAAGCAGAGGGCTTTAGGCTCTATAGTGTTGAAGTGGATGATTGGAAGACTACCCAAGTTTCATATTATAGACTCGATACATCTTTCAATGCTTTACTTGGGAGACCGTGGATACATGAGAATAATGTGGTTCCATCCTCTCTACATCATGAAGTTCATGAGAGGGATTGAATATCAAAGGAGATCTTAAGCCATTCAGCATGAGGTCGAATATATGAAGATGCAACCTACTATCTCCTCAAAATCAACAAGTCTATTCTCGTGAACTTGGTGAAAGTTCAAAATAAAAGAAAAGAAAAGGAAAAAGAAAAGAAAAGAAAAAAGAAAAAGAAAAGAAAAAGAAAATGAGAAAGAAAATAAAAGGGAGCGAAATAGACTTGGAGGAGAAAGTAGAGCCTAACATTAGATTCCACCCAGTCATTACTCCATTCAACATATGGGTAGGATGACTACCTCCACCGTGCAGGAAGAGGTAGATCCAGACATGCCTAGAGATGGAAGACCTCCTTATTGGCCATCCAATAGAGTTATGTCCCTAATGACTACACCTACTATCTAGACTTAGAATCTAGTTCTGATGATGAGTCATATATGATTAGTACACCCTAGCACTTCCACAGATCCCCATGCAAGTGAGTTGAGCATGATGAAGACCGTGCTCCTAAGCAAAGCATAAGTGTATCCGAAGTCTATATGTGAAACAATGAAACATCAATTGGGAACTTTAGTTCTAACCCCACTTTTCTCACAAAAAAGTTGAGGGTTTGGTAGTTAGGAAGCCCCTAAGTCTTCCACAAATGTAAAGGTGCGTTCTTTCTTGGAGCATCATCCTCAAGTCAAGAAGTCGATGTAACTTGAGGATGATTCATATAAAGATTTAATAGAATTACCTTTTGATTGGTATTCGCTTGTGTTCTTAATTTAGCAAAGAAAGGATTAATTCCACATGCTTGGTCTAAACACGTCGATTACTTTGAAAGGTTATGGGACAACAAATGCATATTCACAATCAAGACCGTGACTAGGATTCGCATGGTCCAAATTGATGATGATGATTATCGCTAGTCACCAATCATTTGGAATCGATAGGTTCTTTTCAAATCATGCTAACTCATATGAGGAGGTGTGCTTAGAAACTTCGATGATCCAAATGACTTTGAAGTCAAAGATGCACCGCAGAGTTCAAGAGGAGATCGATCAACTATCGATGAGCTCAAAGAAATCAACCTAGAACTCAAAGAAGATCCACACCAACATATATCGCTTCTATTGAATGAAAAAGAAACCAATGATTTAGTGAAGCTGATTGAGTTTAAGGATTGCTTTGCATGGAGTTATGAAGAGATGCCTGCTTATCTCCCGACATACCATAAACTAGCAATAGAACCTAATGCTAACCCTATCAAACAGTTCCTACGCATGATTAGATATGAACAACAGTCACTTTTGAAATCAAGAAACCGATCGATGTCGGCTTTATTAGGAAGAAAAATATCCTACCCGGTTGGCCGTCAGCTAAGAAAAAGAATGGCCAAATATGCTGATTTTAGGGATCTAAATAAGGCATGTCCTAAGGATGAATTTCCACTTCCTATACCGTAAAAGGACATTGCTCATCTCATGCAAGATTCTCCTTTATGGATGGGTCATCCGCTACAACCAAATTAAGATGGCCCTGAGGATGAAAGAAACAAACCCCAATATATATTATAAGGTCATGCCTTTCGCCTTAAAAAGACATACCAAGGCCATGACTCAATCTTCGATGAACTCATTCATCAAGTTGAATGCTACGCCGATGATCTCTTGTCAAAAGTAAAGAAAAGGAAGACCATCTCTTTGACTTGAGAGTTTTTGAATGGTAAGATAATACAAAAAAACCCCCAAGTGTGCATTCTGAGTAGCTTCGTGAAAATTTCGGGTTTGTTGTCCGACACGGGAATTGAAATCGATCCAAAAGATCAAAGCGATATTAGAAATGCCACCCCTAAAAGCCTAAACAAAGTCATTCTGGCGGGGCGATCTAAGACGCTTTATTTCCAACTTATCAGGAAGATGCCAACCATTCTCAGCACTTATCAAAAAAGATGCCAAGTTCAAATGGGATGATAAGTGTCGATGCTTTCAAGATATCAAGCAATATCCGATGACACCTCGCCCCTAGCTCTATCCCGCAAGCTATATTATATACGCATTAGATGACTCCCTTGGCGCTTTGTTGGCTCAAACCAATGAAGGGAAGGAGAACTCTATTATCTATCCGCCTAATCCTCGCCGAAAACTATCCACCTATTGAAAAGCACCGCTTTTAATCTTTGCCTCCCAAAAAAGCTACGGCATTATATGGTTTCTCATAAGGTGAACTTGATCTCTAGAATGAATCCACTGCAGTATCTCATGACACGGCTTTATCTGACGTGCTTGGTCCATGATTTTGTCTCGCTTGATATAACATTCATTCTCCGCATAAAAGGACAAGCACTTGGATTTCTTAGCAAAGACATCCACTCTCGCCGATTCTCTCCGCTTAATGATGATCTCCCTGATGAACAAATCGAACTTAGGGGTACTAGTGCTCGACCGGGAGATGTACTTTGATGGTGCTTCCTCTCAAAGAGGAGAAGAACCACAATTTATTATCCCGTGGAAGGGGAATAGTTCTCCTAACTCCCGCACGCGATGATGAGATTCTCATATCATCTATCCAATCCATGCACCAATAATGAAGCAATATGAGGCTCACGATTGCCTGAGTTAGTCATTACACTATGCATAGTATCAACATCTTTGGAGATTCTCGTCATCAACCAAATCACGGGTCCTATAAAGTTCTAAAGCCTAAGCTCCACCATTACCATAAGTACACTATGGAGTTGTTGGCCCAAATCCGAGGTTACCATCTATAAGATTCCTCGAGGAGAACGAAGGATGCATTAGCCAAGCTTGCCAAAGAGTTGGCATGTCAAGATGAGTCCATTCCAATAAGGGTCCAAAATAGACAAGTCTTATCCCTTATTGAGAACTGAGAGATTCTCTCTTGAAGGGGAGGTTGCCATTACTAAGGATGAGGAGGATTGGAGGCAACCATTCATAGATTATTTAAATGTAGGCAAACTACCTCAAGAGAAATCACCGCATACTGTGTGAAGGAGAGCCCTTTCCTATACTCTTGTAGGCACCAAGTCTTTCGATCATATGTGGTTACGTTGTCCGGACAAACATGAAGCTAGAGAATTGTGACCCAGGTACACTGGGTTATGGGGCACATCAATCCGTCCAAGATGAAAGCCAAGATCAAGAGACTAGGATACTGCCTTCGATGATCATGCATGGATGTGTAGCTAGGAGATGCCATCAATGTCGCATGGTGTGTCCTACATCAACCTCCTAATTCTACATCCTACGGCCTCGTGGCCATTCGAGTGTTGGGGTACTGATATTGTGGGTCCGATTGACCCTCCTTCTTCCAAGGGTCATCGTTCATTCTACGACTATTTTTTCCAAATGCGAGGCAATCCCACTTGAGAGGTCACATCAACATGTGCTCCAGTTTGAACCATATCGTATAAAGGTTCTGGGTGCCTAATTATATCATAATGGTACCGCATTCAAGAGCACTAAAATCAATAGCTTTGCTCAAGACACAACATAGATTGGAGATATTCTACCATCTACTATCCAAGAGCAAATGGGCGTAAGCCTTCAACAAAACCCTCATTCAAAGAAGACATTAGACAACAACAAACGACGATGGCATGAACATTGGTTGAAGCTTTATGGGCCTATACCACATATAGAACTCCAACTCACCTACTTTCTCCTGTGTGGGTCCAAGCCGCTCTACCCTTGGAAGTCCAACTCCCATCACTAAGGATATGGCAAAAATCAAAACAATGTAATGCTAAGTTTGGTTGGAAGAGCTCGAAGGTTTGGAGGAGAGACGTCTACGAGCATGCCAAAACCTGGAGTTATATAAAGCTAAGATGATTTAAGCTCATAACAAGTTCGTCTGTTCTAGAGCTTTTCAAGTAGGAGAGCTTATTTTAGTTCTAAGGAGACCAATTGTTTCTCGAAAGATAGGAGGAAAGTTTGAACCCACTTGGGAAGGCCCATGCCATAGAAGGCCTACCGGAGGGTCTTACCAACTCATAAATTGTAAAGGAGACCTGATGCTTCCAATCAATGGGCTCTACTTAAAGAAATATTATCCATAAATCTTGTTTGAAAATAATTATCAATAAAATCTCTTTTCATCTCAAATTTTATTTCCTCTGTTAGAAATATCTTTTGCTTGTGAATTCATCATGATATATTTAGGGTCCCCGGTACCCTATTCCTTCATATCAAACACAAAACATACATATCTTTTCTGCTTTTAAAGTGGGAGCAAGCCCCTCACTCACTTCATGCCTAGGTCTGATTTGTTGTCCAAAGCAACTCACCCCCAGGGTCATTTAGGATGTAAGTCCCCGCGCTTTCTTCTAATTTGACCATTGCAAACCAATGAGCCTTGTTAGTTTGGTAGCCTGCTAGTGAACTACCTCTTGCTTTTAAGAAGATGTGAGTCCCAACTTTTCTTGAGCTAGCCACCATACTCTAACTAGGTCGAGTTTCCCAGGTTTAGGTGTAAGAGTCCCTGGCAACCTATTCCTTCATATCAAACACAAATACACATATCTTTTTTCGCTATTTTGATGTGGGAGCAAGCCTGTGGCACTCACTCATTAGTGGGTTTGATTTGTTGTCCAAAGCAACCGATCACCCCAGTGGTCATTTGTTGGAGGATGTAAGTCCCCGTGCTTTCTTCCTAATCTGACCATTGCAAACCGATGAGCGCCTTGTTAGTTTCGTAGTCTTCACTGCCTAGCCAGTAAGCTACCTCATGATTGATCATGTTTGAGAAGATGTGAGTTCCTGTGCTTTCTTCTTGAACTAATCATCATGACTCCAGTCAAATATTTGAGGTTTAGGGTAAGTCCCCTAGAGGCTCCTTTCCTCTTGACTATATTTGAGTCGATATAAGCCCCCAGTGGCATTCACTGAGTAGGTGGATGGCACTGTCGAGCCGAAGACAGACTATCCCAGCCGCTTTAGAGAGATGTAAGCCTACACGCTTTCTTTCTAGACTGATTGCAAACCGATGGGCACCATAGGTTGGTTGATGTTCTATGTCGACACTCACCCTAAGGGGTACACCACTTTGGAAGATGTAAGTCCCCGCTTTCTCCATGAGTCCACCCAATACCTATGTGATATATGACTGTCATTTTCTCTGTGGTGTTGGATTGAAGCCCCATTGTGGCCCCTTCTGCATTCTATTTGGATCACGCCCTTTGAGACCCCATTTAGACACTACCCGTTACTTTTGGATTGGACAGCCCCCCTTTCCTCGGTAGCCACCTGGTTGGAGAATTTGTTCACATGTGATTCTCCTTGTTCAAGAATGAGACAAGAGTCGACATAAGCTCCTTCTCGCTTGATCCCTCAAACTAACAGGGTCCATGATAAACAAATTAAACAAACAAACAAAATATTTGCTTGTGGATTAGGAATTCAAGCCCCAAAGGGCCCCTTTTCCCAAGTAGGCATCCTATCTTAGTGGTCAAAGAAACTCCTATAGGAATGACCACCGAGTTGAGATAAATCCTGCCACTCACTCCCTTAGGTCGGGTTCAACTTGTTGTCCACCAATGAGTTCCCCAGGCCGCCTTTGCTTTGAAAGATATAAGTCTATTACATTCTTTCCAAAGACATCGTGCAAACCGACGGGCACTTTAGGTCTGCCCGATGCAAGCAACCGATCACCCCAAAGTGGATTCTTGTTTAGAAGATGTGAGTCCTGCTTTCTTCCAAACTTGACCATTGCAAACCAAAGGCACCCCTTAGGTTGGTTAGTTCTACCTAACCGGTAGACTATCCCTTTGGATTTGTAAATCTAAGATAGGTCTAGTCGATATTAGCTCCTTCTTAGTAGATTCATCGCAAACCAACAGGTCCATCTAAAATTAAAGTAATTCGACTATTCTTGAGTCGATATGAGTCCACGTGGCATTCACTCAGTCTCTAGTCGATTGATGTGTGCCATCAATCACCCCAACGGTTGATCTCTACTTTGGAAGATGTTCTACGCTTTCTTTCCTAGTACAATGCTGCACAATCAAAGGCAACCCTTAGTCGGATAGTCCTACTTGTGTTGGTAGACTACCCCTTTGGACTTGTAAACTAGGTCAAATATAGCTCCTCCTCGGGGTCCATCGCAGCCAACTGTGGTCCACAATATAACACACAAAATTAAAGTAAATCAAATCAAATCAAATTAATCATCGACTACTCTTGAGTTGAGGTAAGACCCTGGTGCTCACTAAGAGTCGCCAGTAGGGTTCATGTGTTGCTTCCAATAGATCACCCCAACGACTTTTTTTTCGCTTTGAAGATGTCTACTACGCTTTCTTCCTAGCATCAGACACCAAAAGGCAACCCCTTAGGTTGGATAGTCCTACCTTATGGCGTGTAGACTATCCCTTTAGACTTATAAATCTAAGACGTGCCAAGGCCCCGTGGCCCTTCTTAGATAGTCCATCCACACCAACAGGTCCATAACAAAATAAATTTGAAACCAACCTCCAGTGGAGTCAAATTAAACATATCAAATAAACCAAATTTCTCTCCAAATGAGGTGCAAATCAAATTGGCCTCCCAGTGGAACTTAGTTCTAAATCAAACAAATTTCACGAGTGTACATCCCTGGATATGCCCTCAATCTAGAACCCTTCTCCTCGGAGCCATAACTAAACCAAGTGAGTCCGACCAAATCAAAAAAAAAAATATATATATAATTAAATTCTTATCCCCGTGGATACACACCCAAACAAATTATATTCAAAATCAAGCTCATATCTATATCCCTAACTTGAACTCTAGGAAGGTTCATGTACTCAATCACTAGTGGATTCTTCTTGCTCTTTATGCCCTGGCATAAAGAGAGCTTACTAAGATCGTGATTCTACCACCAGGTATAGATCACTTATGTTGTTTGTTGCAACAAATGTTGTTGATCTTTTAACATCAATGCCTGTGCCTCACACCACACCTATCGGGGTCCTTTTGTTGACCTCACTTTTGGAGTGAGCTCTTAACATCTTAGACTTAGACTCTTCAAGATTTTCTTAGTCATAAGACACATAGTGATTAGATGAACACCTAACCAAGCCTAGAGACTTAGAAGTGTAAGATTAGGCTATGCCTTGGTTTAAGGAAATTACCATCCCATAAACTCTAGATACACTTTCTCAAATTAAATCACTCAATTCTCAAATCAAACCTCAAATCCAAATTCAAATTCTAAATCTAATTTCAAAATTTGACTCCAAATGATTGAAACCCAAAATCAAATTCAAATCCTAACACCCTTCCTAAGCCATATGAACCATATTCATAAGTTTAGCCAAATATTTCCTTAAATCAAATCAAACTCAATTGATCTCTTCATAAATGAATTATTCCTTCATTTATATTCACAAATATAAATAAAATTCAAATTCAAATGACCAAAACCATATTGAAAATCAAATCCAAACTCAATTTAAACCCTTTAAGCCAATTCTTTGGACTTAGCCAAATTCTATCCATTAAGTCAAAACCAACGAATTTTCTCTTGAATCAATCATTTATTCAATTATTTACCCAAATGTAAATGAAACCTATAATTATCAAATCAAATCAAAACTAAACCAATTGACCCACTTAGGTGCACCTAAAGTGACCTAAAGGACCCATTTGAGCCAACTTCTAATCCAACCCAAATTGGATTGAACCAAGCTCACCAAAATCTTCCACCATGATTTTGATCACTCTAGGATGATCAATTGCAACCAATTGGGCCAAACCAAGCCCAATTGGCCATTTGATCCAAATCACCCAAATTGGCCTAAAGAACCAAATCGTCAAATCATGATCTAACCCAAATTGATTGCAACCAATGGCTCAATCTCATTCTAAATTGATTATTGAACTTGACCAAAGCAATAATTGAACTCAATTTGATCAATTGAGCCCAATCACCAACTTGACCCAACTTAGCCCAAATTGGGGTCAATTTGGTCAAAATCAAAATTAAATCCAAATTAATTCAAACCAAAGACCACATTCATCTTCAATGAGTTAATTGAACATGAATCAACCCATAAACCAAGTTAATTTGGACAATTTAGGTCATATGGGTCATTTTGGGCCAAATTGACCCATTTGACCTAAATTGGGCCAAATTTGAAACCAAGCCAAAACCCATTAGGGGCTGATCAAATGACCCAAACTCATTTGGGATCAGCCCAAAATAAACCCAACCCATTTTAAATCCCTCATGAACCAACCCACATAGGATTCCACCTAACCTCATTTAATTCCCCCCATCACATGCACTTAACCCCTCATCACATGGCACCAATATTCCAATTAAACAAATTTCATCATAGTAAGAGAGGACTTTGGAGCAAAATCCAAAGTCCTCAATCAATCTAGACCTATCCCCAACCACCCCAACAAGATGGCATTCAATTTGGAGCCAAAATGATTCAAACTTTATTTTATCCATTATAAAAGGAGGGAAATGAGACTTGAGCTCTCTTGCTCCCATCATCACCCACCCCAAAGCTCTCCAAAAGTAACCCATTCCCCACTGCTTAGCCATATTAAGCTCAAATCATAAAAGGATTTGCTCTTCCCAGGCACGAAACATCGGAGAAGGAGGCTCAAGAGAAGCAAGGGCTAAAGTTTACTCTTCTCACACACATGAAGCTCTGGATCTTCACCGCCACCGAAATCATCCCTGGAGGTAACTTTCCCAAACCGTAGTCGGCCTTAGGATTTTGCATATTTGTATTAAATTTCCCGTGATTCTAGGAATTTCCTTTAGAAAATCCACTTTATTTTAAATCATCCCAAATAGGAAATAGAATTTTTTGGTGCAATCGCACGAAAACGGGTCCATTTGGACAAGTTTTGGCTTAGAAACTTTCATTTTTCCAAAATACCCTGAAACACTGCTCACCGCCGGCGCATACTACCGTCCGATCCCGCAGTTCTGGATCGGACGGGATCGCTGGATCGCGGCCTTCTCGATGATGCGATCTAAACCGTCCGATCGCACGGTTTGCATGATCGGACTGCTCATCGCGTGATCCGAGCCGGAGCTTCCGAGCTTCGGAGCACGGAAATGATCTGGACCGTCCGATCGCGTGGTTTGCGCGGACGATCGACGATCCATCGCGCGATCCCGGCCTCGGATCGCGATCGATAGACCGTCCGATCTGTGATCGGACGGTCCAGAAAGGCGCGGTCGCTGTCTTTCCCGCCCAAACCGCGCTAAAAAAAAAAAAAATAATAATAATAAATAATAATAATAATAATTTAAATCATCCGAAACTTCAAAAATTCATAAAAAATAAAATACTTAACCAAAAATTATAAACAAGGGCTCGTTGGATTTGTCTATCCGAGAGGAATCCAACAAACCTAAAATATTCAAAAGTTATGTAGTATTCTGAGCGTAATTTAAGTTTTAGTGAAAATCATATTTTATTAATTAAGCCAAAAATATAGGTTATATTAAGTTGAAATTTTAGATATTGAACTTAATGTTATAACACACATAAAAATTTAAAGTTAAAATCACTTTTGTATTGGTAGATATTAAAATTTTAAATTCAGATTATCAATTTTGATAAAATAAATTAAATACAAATTCAGAAATTTACAAAATCTTCAAGATAACCTAAATCACTTTAATCGACATCTAAGACTCTTAAAAAAAATGATTCTATCTTCTGAATCTTAAAAACCCAAATAAACACTTAAGATTAGAGTTTAAATAACTAAAAGTTAATTAAAATATAATCTAAAAAAAAAAAAAAAAAAACCCAAATATTAAATAAAAAAATAAAAAATAATAATAATAATAATAATAATAAAATGATCAGAAATTGAATAAAAATTCATTAAACCATTAATCAAACTTTAAATAAAAAATATCATCTTTAAGGAGATTAAATTAAATATGATTAAATCTATTTAAGTTAATAAAACTCAATTAAATGATTAAATCTTAAATCAAACTCAAAATCCAACAAAAAACTTTAATAATTTGATACTAATCAATTAAACTAAATAAAATTAAAGTAAACTTAATTAACCTATGATTAAATCACATCCATTTGGAATGAGATAATTAAATAATCATTAAATATTTCAACCTAATAACTAAATTGATCATGTTAATGAAATAAAACAAACATAACAAATCAAATCAAGTAAAACCCTAATCATAAATAATCAAACTCAATTAGTCAAACATTTAATTAATGAAAATTCAATAAATTAATCCATCATCTTAATTAATCAAATTAATTTAAGTAAGTCACATTAAAGTTAACTCTAAAATTAAGCTTAAATCAAACCCATAATTAAACTTAATAATCACACTCTTGAATAAACTAATTAAGTTAATCATATTAAACCTAAACTTAATCAAACATAATTAAGATGCAATTAAACATTAAACATAAATTAAACCTAAATTATTAATTCATTAATCTTTAATTAAAATAAACTTTAATTAATCTAATTACCCTTAATCAAACTTAATTAGTCAACATTTAATTAATAAAAATTTAATGAATTAACCCACCATTTTAATTAATCAAATTAATTTAAATAAGTGACATTAAAGCTAAAATTAAGCTTAAATCAAACCCATAATTAAATAATCATACCCCTTAATAAATTAATTAAGTTAATTAAATTAATCATATGAAACCTAAACTTAATTAAACATAATTAAGATGCTAAACACTAATCAAAACTTAAATTAAACCAAAATCATTAAGTCATTAATCTCTAATTAAACAAACCTTTAATTAATCTAATAATTTTAATTAACCCATTAATCAAATTTAATTAATCAAACATCTAATTAA
Source organism: Cymbidium sinense (assembly GCA_021442155.1). Lineage (NCBI taxonomy): Eukaryota > Viridiplantae > Streptophyta > Magnoliopsida > Asparagales > Orchidaceae > Cymbidium > Cymbidium sinense. The sequence continues at coordinate 266,486,180 of CM038215.1, forward strand.
TGCAAACTTAATAAATTAATCCATTATCTTAATAAACCAAATTTAACTTTATAAATCAGATTAAAGTTAAAAAATTAAATACTTAACTAATCTACTAATTAATTTAATCACATTTATTAAATAAATTAAATAAATAAATTACATTAATCACATTAAACTTAAGCTTAATCAAACATAAAAATATAATTAAATGATAATCAAACCCTAATTTAAACTTCAATCATTAATTCATCTACATCATTAACTCAAATAAACATGAAATTAAATTAAAAGTTAAACAAATCTTTATTTAATTTAATCATACCTCTTAAACAAACTAATTAAGTTAATCGAATTAATTACATTAAACTTAATTAATCAAAACACAATTAAATACTAATCAAAACATAAATCAAACCAAAACCATTAAGTCATCAATTGCATCATTTGTCTAAACAAATATAAAAAAAAAGATTAAACAAACCTTTATAATTAACATAAATACACTTATTAATTAAACAAATCACATAATCACATTGAACCTAAGCAAAT